>JAECUM010093686.1:0-47794 GCA_016617855.1 Megalonaias nervosa | reverse complement strand
ACATATAGTTATACGTATGGGTAGGGTAGATCTAGTCGGTATGGGTACATATAGTTATACGTATGGGTAGGGTAGATTTAGTAGGCATGGGTACATATAGTTATACGTATGAGTAGGGTAGATTTAGTAGGCATGGGTACATATAGTTATACGTATGGGTAGGGTAGATTTAGTAGGCATGGGTACATATAGTTATACGTATGGGTAGGGTAGATCTAGTCGGCATGGGTACATATAGTTATACGTATGGGTAGGGTAGATCTAGTCGGCATGGGTACATATAGTTATACGTATGGGTAGGGTAGATTTAGTAGGCATGGGTATATGTATTTAGATGGCTAGCAAAAACTTATAGAAACAAAAGCGCATATTTCTGACCCAAAACTTTCCTCAAAATGCATTTTCTCAATACTATTGTCATGGTGGCCATTCATTTCAGCAAGGGCCAATCTTACTAATACATGTCCCTGGTTTCATACACATGCATATCAAAAGGCCTCACTATATTGTTGTTGTTCTTGTTCTTGTTGTTGGTTTAATGCCAGTTTTCAGCACATGATACTCTCCTTACATAGCTGCCAGTATATAATTGTTGGAAGAAGAAAACCCGGGAAGAACCAACGTGCCAATAGAAACTACTGGCAAGATTTCTCACATACCAATGTTAGTCAAGCCAAAGATTCGAACCCATGCAAAGGTGAGATACCGGTTATCTGTGAATGCAATCGCCTTGAACCACTCAGGACCCGCCACAATATGAGAGAGAGAGAGAGAGAGAGAGAGAGAGAGAGAGAGAGAGAGAGAGAGAGAGAGAGAGAACTTGGAGGATTGTGTAGAGGTTTTAAATTTTAAAACCGGATATTATGCTGGCAATACCGATGAACATTGAGGAGTGTTTTTTCCTCAATTCTTCACTCGTAGAAGGAGCATTCATTTAAAAAAATAACTACTCTGACAGAAGATAGAATTTGTGTGTGTGTCTTGTATTCATCCTACAAGAAATTTCAATAAGAATTATTGTAATTATGTTCTCTTGCAATGTATTTCTTGTTTTCCAGCTTTATCTCCGGATTTAAATTGTCTACGTTTTTCACCTTCGTTCAATTTTGCTTTTCTTCTTGTCATAAGAGTGATTTTTGAATTGTAAAAGTATTTTGATTGTTCATTCACATGTGAATTATTTTACTATTTATGTTATTTGATTTCTCGTAAATTTAAGTCTTACACTTCAATTATTTTGCAAGGTGAAAGTTATTATTGTAATAATGTAAAAGATTGCATAAAAGTTACCCTATTCTACATTGTTATTTTATACTTAATACACGTCTAAAATAACTGAAGATCATAGTCATACTTTATAAAGAGGTTGCAGATATCTTTAACATTTTTAGACAATTATTCATGATACAGTTACTCCTGCATACAATTCCAGAAACACGCTTCCAAAAGGGTCTCATAATTTTGAATCATCCCCACGACTCAAATCGTTGATCCCGGTGGCCAGAGAATCATGGGCAAGGACGGTTGTTGGTAGGAAGAGCTTGGGGTCGGAGAATAATGGGCTAGGACGATTGATGGTTGGAAGAGCATGGGGTGAGGGAATAGTGGGCAAGGACGGTTGTTGGTAGGAAGAGTTTTGGGTCATAGAATAGTGGGCAGCGACAGTTATTGGTCGGAAGAGCATGATGTCACAGAATAGTAGGCAAGGACAGTTATTGGTCGGAAGAGCATGGGGTCAGAGAACAGTGAGCAGAGACGATTGTTTGTAAGATAGTAACATTAATTAAGTAAAGTGAAGGTACTTGCTACCTTGCGATTGATCTATAGTTGTATGCAATATAGTTTTAGGGAGATGTCAATATTCACAACAGCAGGCGGTGGAAAAGTCTTTATACAAATGCTAATTCACACTGTATATAAAAACAGACCCCTTACCCCGTCGCCTTTACACAAAATATTCAAGCCGACTGTGAGAGCTATAATTGTACCATATCATTTACAGAAACAATACTTTCCTTCCATTTTTGTGTGCGCAAAAATAAAACTCAATCCGCAAATTACACTGCTGCCTGGTATGGGAGTGGGAAGGTGAGTGGGTAGAGAAAATTAATCTCTCAACCAGCAATTTCTGACAAACATTATGCATAATTGATTTCACGCATAGATCTTGGTGAATTACGGTAATTACAGAATACATCGTATCACACGACGTTAACTGATAAACGTAAATGTCTATTATTGCCAGCTTAAATGTACCTATTAGGGCCACGTTGTTAAAATATTTAGATTATTTTCTATACTATGATGAAACTATTTATAACCTAGGATATATACAAAGCCGTATTGTGAGTCGATGAATCATACGTGTACTAATAACCAGGGTATTGATGGCGGAAGTCTTAAAATGTCACTGTAAATCTAAATGTTCGTTACAACTATGTACTCCTTTAAGAACTTAACAACTATACTAAACAACTCTCGACCAAACAATGGTGCGGGTTTGAATCGTACACAGACCATGCCGAGTCGGCTGTCGTAGTGTAGAACATGTGTGTATGTGCGTGTGTGCGTGCGTGAGTGTTTTCTGTTTAACTTTAGATGGGTCCATCGATCGGTTTATATTCGGTCGGTCCATCGATCCGTTTGTATATCTCTGCCCATCAGTCTCTCAGTCAATATACTGATATATATGTTACTCTTTGTATCTATGTAACCTCTTATTACAACAATAAGAGGGGCCCCGAGTGGTCTAAAGCGCTCTCCGTTACGGATCACTGCCATCTCACCTCTGTCTGCGTGGGTTCGAGTCTAAGATCCGGCGAATGTGGATATGTGAAAAAGCTTGCCAGTAGCTTCTCGTGGGTCGGTGCTTTTTCCCGCGGATTTCCCGGTTTCTTCCTCCACCATTAATACTGGCCGCCATGTATAGCCTATCGTGTGCTGAAAAATGGCGTTAAGCCCCACAACAACAACAACAACAATAAGAAACAAAATAAATAAATTATCCACATATACGTGTCATATCCTACACTGTTTTCTAGTTTTTCTTGACATCAATGACATTTGTCATTTATCAAGTGACATAGTGGAATATTTATTCATAGATCCCTGAGAAGGATGCACACACACACACACACACACACACACACACACACACACATATATATATATATATATATATATATCACCATTTGATTTAACTTCACTCATGCTATATATGTAATCAAAGTCTAGTAAAATAAAACGTAGAAATATCACATTTTGAACACATTATTCGTAACATCTATTCGATCACACAATACCCAACGATACCGTCTATGTTATGAATATGTTTTTTCACTCCAAAACATGAACCCTACATTACGCCATGAAATTCCAAAGACGTACATACACTTCGATATCGGCCTGTCCTTATAAGAATTCTTGCAATTATTTACCTTGGGAGAAAATTCAGAGAAATTACTTACCGTAGTTACTCATGTAAACATTTATAATTAATGTATAACGAAAGGAACGCTGAATCGGTGGATTTGAATATTAATTACGCTAAACTAAATTATTGAAGGAACTCGTGGAACTTTATTTGGAATTAACTGTTGTACCAGTGGATCGAAGTCTACGTTCTTTACCTTCACTCATCGCTTTAAATCTAGTGGACCATTGTGATACACTAAGTATGAGTTCTTTCCCTTTGTATTTAAGTCTAATTCATTCTGGTCAAGGTACACAATCATAAAAATATTGATCAACATACATACATTCAGACATACATTAATGGTGAAACGATACACGTGAGACACGTATCGATACGATTCACGATACACAGCCTGCGATACGATACATATCGATATACTTGATGGTCTTTCCATCTTTGAAAGGTAGGTGATGCCCCTTTATGTATGTTGACATAATGGTTGTATTTCCAGTATGCAGATTACAGATAGAGATATAGTTATATATTTTTATGCAATTCTCATCGATGACAAGAAAACAAAAATACTTTCAAACAGACTAACTGTTAGTTGTCTGAGTTTTATTCATCGTTTAGGCCATTTAACGGTGGCTCCATTTAACTCACTGTAGCCACCAGGTCATCTGTTTTACACTGCATGAATGCTCTGAAGGCATCTTATTACCAGTTTCGTGTCGAACTTAAACTTGGAAGACATTGCGATGCTATCTTCTAAACAGAACAAATAAAGCTGTTTCCTCTTGCAAAGAAAATCTCATCTAGAACAAATCTGGGAATGGGAATGAGAACGAATACAAACAAAATAGCATTGTACTTCCTACAGATGCAAAAGACTGCTGTGGCCACAGGTACTTGTATTTGTTAGTGAAGAAGAAAAACTATTGACAACACCCAGTCCTATTCTATAATATTTTTTTTTTATTTTACAGGTGATAAACTTCAGCTGTTTGAAATCTGCCCCCTTGCTGATTCACTGGTTAAATGTCTCTGCATAACAAGAGAAATTCCAAATTTGTTTCCCATGTACAATTTAAGGAGAGATGCTGCCAGGATTTTATCTTAACGGGGACTTCACCCTTTGTCACCGAAAGAAAGAGAGAGAGTAGAAAAGAAGGAGAGGGAGGAGGAAACAGTCATGGTTCAATATTTACCTAACACTTCAATACTCAACTTTTTGAGAGCGCTAATGACATCAAAATCTTTAAAAGATGTCACCTCTGGTTGTATTGGTATTAATCTGTTAATTATTTTTGAGCATACTCATACTGTGTGATGCCAGGAAACTGAACTTTGTGGCTGTTATTTAGAGTTTTCCAGAGCTCACAGATATTTCTTATTGGATACAGCTACTCCAGATAGGATTTTTCACTAACACAAACTTACCTCTTGAATCAAGGGTTTACTGACTACCATGCCAGATTTCTTATCTGTTCCATAATGCTGTATTACGGTTTTTTAGTCCATTAATGCCATAGTCTGCTTGTGCAGACAGAGGTATTCAAATAAATATCTTTACTTCTTAATTTCATTTTTTTTTTTTTTTCATCCTTACTTATTCGGTTTATCTTTTTGGAATATGGAATATGGAATATATGGTTTTGTAGCATATGATTTGCAGGGAGAAATTGATTGATCAAAAAATGAAAATTGCATTTTATTTTTAAATCGGCTGTATTTTAATTAGGCTCAGTATTCTGCCCTTTCTATATTTAATTTTGAAATACCGCTGAAAGGAAGACCGACCTTCATGCCCTCTATTTTTGTCCATCCAACATGTACATCTGACTAGTATTTAACATCATTTTTGGGCTCAAAATCACTCACTGGTATCTCCAATAATCCAATATACTTCATAACTTTAAAAATTATTGCCATTATCACTATCACCAGCCAGTATTTGGCGAACGAAAATGTAATGAACCACGCCAGGAATCCGACATTTTGGGTTTTCTAGGTGGCCCGTATTTTATACACGCACCGGTAAAACTTTCTTCATGGAGGGCTGAAACTACACCATTACGCTTATTCCAGGGCACAATGTGCCAATCAAATTTAGTTTAACAACAATTTTTGTCATCTTTGAAAACCCCAGATGTGTAAACTGCTGCCTACCCGAAAAACATGTCGCGACAAGAACGGTTAAATAAAAATTGTATACTTCGCCGAGCACATTTTCATATGCGGGACTTTCAAATAATTTGCGAGAGTTCTCGCGCATCGCTGTTCTCCAAGTGTGCGAATTCGTACATATTTTGCACGATTTACGCAATCACACACCCTGACAGCATCTCTGTTTAAGTACTTTATATCAATGACTTTAGAGCATAGTTTCTCTGTTGCTTTGCTAGTTCATCCTCTCTGTCACGCAGGGAATAAGCTACACTGATTCCTGATTGGTAGTTATTATTTAACCTCGAGCGGAACAAGCAGTAACCACCAATAAGATTTGAACGTAACATATTTCACTGTGTGACACACCGGCAGTGTAGCTTTCAAATCAAACAAAGAAGACAAGATCAAATTCAATGTAGAAACTTCGCGTCAAATTGGTAATTAAATGATGAGTAAAGTACTTCATTATATTCAGTATGCACGTGAAACACGTTTGGAATGTATCCTTTAAGCTGAACATGCAGCTTGGGTTAAGAAAATTAGCATGGAATTGGGGATAGGGGCCGATTACGAACCATGTCACTTTGTTTGAATTTCCCGACGGCGAGCGAGCAATCTCAACAGTCATTTTCGTTTCTACTAATAACAATGAGTGCTTAGCACTGCAAATGCTGTTTCAGATGAATTCTATATTTAAAGAATAAGAAGACGAACTAATAATAATTATTCATAACTGCTGAAGACTAAAATAATTTATATATGGTAAGTATCGTTTTGTATCGATTCTCCTCTCGTATCGATATGTGTATCGTTCCAGCAAAAGTATCGATGCATCGATATATCAATGAATCGTTTCACCCCAACATACATACATACATACATACATACATACATACATACATACACATATACATACATACATATATGAATGCATACATACATACACATGCATACATACATACATACATACATACATACATACATACATACATACGCGAGGGTTTATTTTCATTATTATAGGAATCAGTTTATCTTCTTGGAAATTAAATAGGTATTATGAAAATTAAATATCAAAATTTAAACCTTGGGAATAATATCTGGCTACCGGTATGGTGAAAAAAATTGAAAAAGTCGCAAGATCGGAAAAATTATTATCAAAGCGAAAATAACTTGTTGCATTTGCACGAAAGGATAATTCATGATTTGAGAGCAAGAAATAAATATTTAAATTCTCAAATTTAACAAATCTGCAAAACTACGTTTCTGTTCTATGCTTGCGAAATCAACAACAATTTTTACGTAGAAATTGACATGTTTGGTCATCCTGGCACATTTCACCACATAATCGAAAAGCAAGTGCGATTAGAACTAGGTTTGCTGTATTTCATCCTCGATTTCAAAGAGCAGCTCAGGCACTGTCAGCTTGTAACAGGTGACTACGACTTATATGCAAATACAGGAAAACAAGGGTGAAAGTAAAGTAAATACCGATTCGGTTCAGAGACTTTGTTACAAGTAAATAACATTATAATACTAAATACAATGTATTCATATTATCCGAGAACAAACATACTATTGCATCTGAGCGCCACTATACGTATGTGCTTCTAATTTGAAAATAAAGTATAGAGTTATAAAAATATGCTAGCACTTGCAAGAGTTGTTTTAAAAAGTGTATACTTCAATCAATTCATTCGCCTCTCAGCGGGTATGAGACGGGAAAATGTATTTATAGTACACAAGTATCAGTAGAAATTCTCTCTCTCTCTCTCTCTCTCTCATGATAAACAGATCTTAAAATAGATGCCAAACTCTAACATACATTTATGTAATCCACTTAGTGGCAACAGAAAATGCTTGAAATCGAACCGCAAACAACATGTAGTTTGAAAGTATTTAATTTATTTTACATAGTTTTCCAAATAACTCGTGCAAATTGTCAGTGACGTAATTCGTACAACCTGTTTCTATTCGATTATCAGTGTCACCTCCGCATTCACAGCCTGTTACACTCTACGATAAAAGGGAAACACGTTGAAGACATCGATTTTTATTCAATGTAATACAATAAATTTAGTTAGTAGTTACGACGGAGAGATCGGGGATAGCCGAGTGTTGATCGCAAAACCGAAATTAAGCTACTTCCTAAATTGTGGTGCCGGATCTGTCACTGGACGATTCTGCAAACTTGGCAATGTCACAAAATATACGTTTACAAGTGGAAATAAAGAAGCTATATAACCAAACTCCACATATTAAACTCGAAGGGGCGGAAAGGCATGGAAATGGTCGTTAGTGCGTGACCGAATTGACCTGAGTTTGAGCAAATAATATCAGGAGAGGAAAGTTGGACCAAGGGGGGGGGGGGAGGGGTCTACAGAGTACAAGAGAATTCGTCGTTCTCAACTTTTCCAAGGAAAGGACAAGTTACAAAATTTATCACTTTAGAATTAGTTTCATCGTGTGCCTTGCAAAAGAATCCGCTCTTTATTGAAACTATATTTACATTTCCTTGTTATAAATCATCTTGAGGCAGCTCGTCTATTATTTTTACACAACTTTGTATTGTTATTTCTCACCCATGCGATAAGAAATCTACCTGTTTTGCTAACCACCTTACTTTTCCTATCTCAGTCTGGTTATCTCAATCCTGTCGTCTCACTCATGGTGTACACACCCTAGGGACTACTTTTAAAACAAAGAAACCCTTGTTGTCTTCGGGATTGAAATATTTGTCTGCCCAGGAGCATAACCACGTGGGGAGACAAATAATATAACCGATCACTGGGATTTCCTCGTCTCGGGACAAACCCCAACATAGATTCTGTTAATCTCTTGTAAGTTGTCCCTAGTAATTGTAATATGCAGGAATCCAGATTTTTTCGCAGATTTTTTGCTATGTGTTTATTTTATATACATATGTTTTTTATCCCCTGACGAAGAGCCCGAAACATTGGAAGCCGTTATATATATATATATATATATATATATATATATATATATATATAGATATAGATATAGATATAAAGATAGATAGATAGATAGATATATCCCTTGTAAAACAGAGAGGAATAGACTTTGTGTTTATTAACATGTTTACCAAATTATACAGAGTGGGATCGCATAAAAAGTTAACAGGCGCTTTTCTAAATGTTCGTTTTGAATACCACATTTTTGGTTAAAATCATAATATTCTTGCAGTTACTCATTGTTATGATTATATGCTTTTAAACCCTGTCACAGAAACAAGGCCAGAAAATATCTATTGTTATACAGTTCAGTCACTATATAGATGTGTTAGTAAATTTACCATACATTCCTAATACAAAGTTAATATTTACAGAACTGCAACAGTCGACTCTGAAAATTTGAAACAGATATTTTATCAGTCATGACTACATAAAGTTTATAATTTACAGCTGAATCGGACAAGTCCGTTTACTGTATGTTTTCTTATCACAAATGCCAGATCTACTTAATGGATATAAGGAGTTATTAGACAGCTAGATTTAGGTAGGATTGTACACAAATTAACGTTAATGTATATGATGTAACATTATAAGTATCGAAACTTCATAATAGTAGTATAAAATGGTGTGTATACGCGTAGTTCTACTATTATTCCAACGTTTTGTTTATATAACGACACGTGGTGATTGCAATTAATTTGTGTGACCCAGGAAAGGCGTGAATTCTTAACAATGGGTATTATATATATATATATATATATATATATATATATATATATATATATATATATATATATATATGTCTCGTGAAACTCACCCCTTCCAACATGTACACGTATATTTGAACCTGCTGCACAGTACTTACAGAATAATATATTTCCGGTACTTTACGAAGTACTAGCTTTCATAAATGTCAGCCAAAATATGTAACTATATTTTGTTATTATTTAATTTGTATAATCTGTTTTGCTTAACTAAACAATACCTTCCAAATCCTATTTTTTAAAAGTATTCTCTATAAGTATGTGATGCTAAAGAGAGAAAGAAAAACAAAGAAATTGAATTGAATTGAAAACATTTTGGCCAAACGGACTTTAGGCTTTTAGCAAGGTATTATCATTACATGATTATACCGAAAGTTTCTGGTCTAGTTAGTGAGTGTGTAATGCAGTCAGTCTAATAAGTTTCTGGTGTAGTCAATGAGTGTGTAATGCAGTGAGTCAAATAAGTTTCTGGTCTAGTCAGTGAGTATATAATTCAGTCAGTCTAATAAGTTTATGGTCTCGTCAGTGAGTCTATAATACAGTGAGTCTAATAAGTCTCTGGTCTATTCAGTGAGTCTGTAATGCAGTCAGTGTAATAAGTTTCTGGTCTAGTCAGTGAGTGTGTAATGCAGTGAATCTAACATGTTTCTGGTCTAGTCAGTGAGTGTATAATACAGTGAGTCTGATAAAAAGTTTCTATTCTAGTCAGTGAGTGTATAACGAAGAGAATCGTATAATTAGTTTCTATTCTAGTCACTGAGTGTGTAATGCAGTGGGTCTAATAATAAGTTTCTGGTCTAGTCAGTGAATGTGTAAGGCAGTAAGTCTAATAAGTTTCTGGTCTAGTCAGTGAGTTTGTAATGCAGTGAGTCTAATAATAAGTTTCTGGTCCAGTCATTAAATATGTAATGCAGTGAGTCTAATAAAAAGCTTCTGGTCTAGTCCGTGAGTGTGTAATGCAGTGAGTCTAATAATAAGTTTCTGGTGTAGTCAGTGAGTGCGTAATATAATCAGTCTAATAATAAGTTTCTGGTCTAGTCAGTGAATGTGTAATGCAGTCGGTCTAGTAATAAGTTTATGGTCTAGTCAGTGAGTATGTAATGCAATGAGTCTAATACGCTTCTGGTCTAGTCAGTGAGTATGTAATGCAGTCAGTCTAATAAGTTTATGGTCTCATCAGTGAGTGTATAATGCTTTGAGTCTAATAAGTCTCTGGTCTAGTCAGTCAGTCTGTAATGCAGTCAGTGTAATAAGTTTCTGGTCTAGTCAGTGGGTGTGTAATGCAGTGAGTCTAATAGGTTTCTGATATAGTCAGTGAGTGTGTAACGCAGTGAGTCTAATAATAAGTTTCTGATCCAGTTACTGAGTATGTAATGCAGTGAGTCTAATAAGTCTCTGTTCTAGTCAGTGCGTGTGTAATGCAGTGAGTCTAATAAGTCTCTGATCTAGTCTGTGTGCGTAATACAGTGAGTCTAAGTTACTGGTATAGGCAGTGAGTGCGTAATACAGTCAGTCTATTAAAAAGTTTCTGGTCTAGCCAGTGAATGTGTAATGCAGTCGGTCTAGTAATAAGTTTCTGGTCTAGTCAGTGAGTATGTAATGCAGTGAGTCTAATATGTTTCTGGTCTAGTCAGTTAGTGTGTAATCTAGTGAATCTAATACGTGTCTGGTCTAATCAGTGTGTATATAATACAGTGAGTCTAATAAGTTTCTGGTCTAGTCAGTGAGTGTGTAATCTAGTGAGTCTAATAAGTTTCTGGTCTAGTCAGTGAGTGTGTAATGCAGTGAGTCTAATAAGTTTCTGGTCTAGTCAGTGAGTGTGTAATGCAGTGAGTCTAATAATAAGTTTCTGGTCTGGTCAGGGAGTATGTAATGCAATGAGTCTGAAAAGATTCTGGTCTAGTCAGTGAGTGTGTAATGCAGTGAGTCTAATAAGTTTCTGGTCTAGTCAGTGAGTGTGTAATCTAGTGAGTCTAATAAGTTTCTGGTCTAGTCAGTGAGTGTGTAATGCAGTGAGTCTAATAAGTTTCTGGTCTAGTCAGTGAGTGTGTAATGCAGTGAGTCTAATAATAAGTTTTTGGTCTGGTCAGGGAGTATGCAATGCAATGAGTCTAATAAGTTTCTGGTCTAGTCAGTGAGTGTGTAATGCAGTGAGTCTAATAAAAAATATAATATACAGTGCATACTTAGAGAATTGATTTTGTGGGGATTTGGTTGAGCACGCTTTTTTCACTAAAGGTATTACACATTTCAGTGTAAAGAACAAATATTTGTGGATCCTATAAGCAAAACGAAAATCCAATTATTAAAATTGATCCTCATTTGGAATATATCATGTATCCAACCGTAATCTAAATGGTATTCTGATAAAAAATGAAGACTATGGAACGCGCATGTCAGTAAAATCTAACACTTGATTTGTATCTCCCTCCTCGCTTTGCTTCACAAAATTATGGACTTAGAATAGCTTCGTTTGTCAAGAGAGACAAACAGTTCGATAGAGAGAAATGTGCCCGAAAATATCTGAATAAAATGCACCTCAAAATTAAAATGACGTCTGAGCTACAGTACGAGCATAATAATTTCTGACGGTGTTGGGGGCTGAGAATAATTGATTTCACGCAAAGTCTAACACAACCATTATCGGAGCCAAGACAATAAATAGGAAAATAACAATACCAAATATAAATATTGATGGAATGTACAACAAAGATAAACGTGAAAGCACAATTTTATTAATGAACCTTACACAATAATCCAACCTATAAAGAGTAATTTCTGTGTGTGTGGTTTATTTCAAAGCAGCTTGGTAAACATTCTTACATTAGCCTTGGTAATGAGCTCATTTAGGGATCAGTAGCTCCAAGGTCCAAGTGATTTTAACAAGAAGCCTATTGAATTGGTCAGTAGCTCCAAGGTCCATGTGATTTTAACAAGAAGCCTATTGGATTGGCCAGTAGCTCCAAGGTCCATGTGATTTTAATAACCTCGCTGCATTTATTTCTAACATTTTCCATTAGACGAAGCCCTTCTCAATTTAGAGTCAGTACCATGACGAGTTCAAGGTGAACCTTATGCTGTAGGGGTAACATATGGCGTTTGCGGTACTCTTATTTCCAGGTGTCCATTAATGATATCATTTTTCCTCAATAATAATAATAATAATAATAAGGACTACTTAATAGAGTGCTTAATCTTTTGAGAAAGCTGTAAGTGCTTATCAACATCAAGTTAGCAAAAAGGAGCATAAGAACCGTTTGCATACAGACTGCATTAAAGTACATGAAAATGTCTCACACCACTTTAGAAACAAATGAATTATACAAAAAAAACATGAAAGGTGTTTAAACAAAATAAACAAAAACACAAAATGAGTTCTCAATACAGCTTCAGTCGAACAAAGCTGACAAATGAATGAATGTCAAATATAGTTTTTTGCTTGTAGAAAATTTCTCTTGAGGGGACCTTGAATGTGAACATTGCCACTTTGTGTCTGAGGTCCAGACAGTTCATTCCAAGCAACTGTGCCCCGATATGCAAATGACCGCTGTCCAGAAGACTTAGTTTTAACCTTATGAATACTTAAAATACGAATGTCAGATGATGAGAGCAGGCTTCTTGCAAGAGTGTACACGTGGAGGAAATCAGATAGGTATTTAGAACTAGAAGCAGTCAATGAAATGTAACACTAAATAAGATCAATTAGATACATTTTATGAATGGAGCATGTGAGATCAATACACATTTTCGTATGACAATACCCTTGCTTGTGGACAATTAAAAGCCTGATATACTGTTTTAAACTAAAATATAAGTATGTCGTATGTTCTCTTTTATACGTAGAGTCCAGCTGCAAACAACATCGCATAATGCACATGCAGATCACGGTCTATGTTGTTTGTTCTATTGATTACTCATAACAAACTGCACAGACCCAGATCTGCCGGAACATTATGCGACAACAGATCTTGGTCTGTACAGTTTGCAGTTGGATTCGACTTATAAGCGAGTAAATGTGGCTTTTATCTAGTATGCGCAAAGTTTAAACGTTACTTTAACAACATAAGACACTAATTAGTTTAATGAAAATGTAGGCTAAAACTTATCTGTAGTTTTCCGAACGTTCAAGTGGGTTGTTTCAGAAAAAGAAATATAAGAAACAAGAGCTTCTAGAATGTCAAGACGACCTTACATAGAAACAAAAAGACAATAAGACATGAATGGTAAGTAGAATATGTGAAATTTCATGAAGTTTTTCGAATAATGTCAAAACATTTTGTGGTAGCCAGGTTCAACAGTGAGTTACATGAAACTGATTTTGAACAAGACCTATTCTGATCGTAACGTAATCACACGCTTTTATAGATAAAATGTCAAATATACTCCACCGTCGCTTTTGACGCTATTGTGAGGCCGTGTCACCGCCAATCACAAAAGCTTTTATTTCTATTACTTGTTTCTCCTTTTAAACGATAAAATAGACTGTGCTAGAGGGGATATATCAGTCCTTTGTTTGAGGACTTGAGAAGTTAGTATTGCTAGTACTGCGTCATGGATAAAAACCGAAATGGCGATAGTAACATTCAACATAAACGTGTTTAAATCTGTCATTGCAAGACTGTTTCCTCCTTGTTTCCTCATGATTTGCAGTTACCTAATTTTAATCTTTACTAACAATTTCAGTGTCAACGCAAAGGGCAATACGTAAATGACTCAGCTCCTGTTAATCCTAAGATAAACACGGCAATGAAAATTGATGTAGTTGACAAACTGCACCATCTTTACATATTTGCTGCGAAGTATATCGCCAACGTTGAACGAAGATATGAATATGGCATGCCCTATGTATTCTGGCTATACAAAGCACGATTTAGAAAGTTCAGTTTTACATTCTCTGTGATTTTCTGACTATAGAGATGGTTTATTTTAACTCATTCAGGTTAGATATACAATAATCACTTTATATTTAGTTTTGACAGCATTAGGAATGAGTTATCCAACATTTATTTGACTTGATTTTTATAATCAGCAAAACAATATCATTATTTGATATTCATTCAGATAGGTACGACAAACTATCTGGACCCAAAACACGATTAATTTTACTCTATATTCTCTACATTTCTTTCTCAGTACTGAACATTCCACTGTGTGAAAATCAATACAAATACTATGTTAATCTAAATACCTTTCAAGATGACTTCACGGTGAAGTTCTTGTCATAGGTTCACCGGCATTTTTTTGAAAGGCTGGACTGTAAACAAACCAGCGTGCAATGGAACACAGATTTCACTTCCGGATCATCACCAAGACCTTATTACTCACTGTACACTGTCGCAGAAACACACCCAGACAACCATGCCATAAGCTCATATTCTAAAGAATAAACAATTGTCTTTAAATCCATACCAAGAACGCCTAAATCTAACTCTCTTGTATCACCACCAAAGGGAGACAAGAATAAATGCTCTAAGAATAGATCAGGACTACATTCGTGTACTGAACCGGAACTATTAATTATAAGTCTGCACCAAAGTGTGGTGAAAGAACCAGAAGAGTAACATCTAAGAAATTATGAAAGTAAATTGCGACAAAGTCACAATTAATGGCCATGGGGGACAAAGAGTCTAACTAGAGCAAGTAAGAATTCTTTAATTTATCCCCCCGTTTGATGAGGATAAAGATAGTATGAACACACACACACACACACACACACACACACACACACACACACATATATATATATATATATATATATATATATATATATATATATATATATATATATATATATACAAACACTTTGTTAGCTACGCCATTCACATAAACGCTAAGCCATTCATCTACCGGCTCATGGAAATTAATGTGGAATAGAAACTAAGCGAAATGACGAACCACCAAGAGGTAATTAAAATATTTTAATATATTTACAGTTGATCTAAGTCATTATTCTGCTTTAGTAACAGTACCACCGACCAGAAATTCTCTCTCTCTCTCTCTCTCTCTCTCTCTCTCTCTCTGACTTAACTTTTACCATATTTCAAAAGTTCAGAGATATCATGGGATGACACAGACGAAAAGCCTCTACGTTCGTCATTCATAGATTTTAGCCCGTATCTTGCTACGATGGTCCACAGAGAGAGAGAGAGAGAGAGAGAGAGAGGGGTGTCTTTGAACAATTTCATATTTAATTAATAATAATCGATTTTTAGAACATTATAGTAGGTTACTTGGCGTAATTTCTATTTCAAGGTTTTAATCGGCCCAAAATTACTTTTCTCTCTCACACCACATTTCTGCGTAGTTTGTACGTTAAATGTGAGAGGGGAGGGGGAACGGAAATCAGATAGGATTGTGATGAAAATGTGTACCATATTAAATTCATTTAGAAAACGAGGATTACTAATACCTTTTATCGTTATTTTCATACGTCACTAATGATTAATGTGTGGAAATTCATCATCGATCTAGAATCACCTGCGACGGTAACTAGAATGTTTATATATGCGTATTATTGCGCCATAGGCGGATCACAATTTGATATACCAATAGTATTGGTATATCAAATTGCTTTATACTAACACTTTAAACGCCATGTTTTATATATAGTATAGGCATATATATATATATATATATAGCAGCATATATATATATATATATATATACAGGCGTATGATATGTGTGTGTGGGTGGGTGTGGGTGGGTGTGGGTGTGAGTGTGTGTGTGTGTGTGTGTAGATAGATAGATGCATGGTCTCTCCATTTTACTTCATTACTAAAGAGTAAAACGCTGGATTCGCGTCTCCACACGAGCGATGCACTCTTACGAAGTTAATTGAGAGGAGACCGGAAAAAGTTTAAATATTGTAAACACAAGAGAGTGTTTTGTCGGCAGGGCTGGAGATTATTTACAATGATGGGTTGGGTGTGGCAAGGCCGATCAAATGTTTGAAGGTGTGACTGACTTCTTACTTTGAAACTAGTTGGTAGCTTCTTGTAGTAGGGAGTTGTACATGTTTATGTCAGAAATATCCTTGATTAATAGATGGCTACCAAGACATAGGACTCCTGTTAGGGTCAATCGCTCCATCGTGTAGTATTTCACCGGGCGATGGAGCGATGGAGCGATGCGATGGAGCGATGGAGAGATGGCAATTTTATCTCTCCATCGCATCGCTTCATCGTGTCATCGCATCGTTCCATCGCTCCATCGCCCGGTCGAGTACTACACGATGGAGCGATGGAGCGATGCGATGATGCGATGAAGCGATGCGATGGAGCGATGAAATTACTATCGCTCCATCGTACTGTGCAAACCTAACTTCACGTCACTTACACAAGTATGGAATATTATGTAATAATAAAATTAAACGGAGATTTTATCTCTTTTCAAACAGATCTTGGCTTACTTGTGTTAATGCTATGTAACAATTTTGTTTTGTGAACACTTTGGGTTTACTCTTAATTTTCATATTTTTGTTAATGCAGCGTGTGATATTCCCACAGAATTCATCTTTCCCATAAAATGCACTAAATGTCAGATTTTTAAGCAAGTCGTTAGACTGTACCTACTGCAACCAATATGTAATTTAAATTAAATATTGACTGAAAACACTTGAGTTGCAAGCACTACCCAATTTCGCTTAAAAATGCATAAAATTTAAATCTTAAAACTTCGTTTTATTATGGTATTACACAATTATTCCGGTAATTACTTTTCGTCCGGTATTTATTCCAGTAAATACCTTTATTCCGGTATTAATAGTGGGATATACTTTTATTACGGTTCATCTTGTCACCCCACATCACGCGACTTTTAGCAACTTTACAAAAAGGCGACCCTTGAAGAATGGATAAGAAGCTTGATCAACAATGGCTATTCATACACGCAAATAATAATGCCTGTAAAGCTGAAAAGAATGTCGTTATGAGGTAAATATACCTTTTCAATCTTGTTATGAATTAATAAACGTTTGATAGCGATTAAAGGCTTACTTGTAAGCTGAAGATGCTCACGCATGATTTTTCTACCGACATTGTAATATTTTTGATGGGGGGTATTAAATATTAAAGCTCTTGATTATCAGTAAAATTTCTCTTAGTGAGTATAAATGGAGATTGCAATAATTTTATATTAAACAGATGATTAGCTTACATTTATTTTCGGGGTTTTATATTCCTAAACAGAATGGGGACGGCAGTAACATTTCAAGACGAGAGGGCAAACATCTATTTAATGACATATAAATGGGCTCTTAATTCACCAACTTTGTTTCCCAGCTCGCATAAATAGTGACCCGTTTGCCGTCTGGCGTCTGTGCATCCGTCCACACTTTTGTTTTCGCAGGATAACCTTAGTTTTAAGTACTGTACAGTACAGTTGTGAAACTTGGTGGATAGATTCCTCTTTAAGTAATACAGACTCGTGTTGATATTTAGTATACTTGGACACAGAAGTCAGAAGTCAACCGGGCCTTGAGGGTGGATGGAGGGGTGCTGGAGATGACGGGACTTACTTTTCCTTTCCTAATTTTGCAACAATTTTCCTATGTATTTATGTAATGAGTCGAGTCCGCTGAGGTTATCAACTACACTTTTTAACAGTTATCGCCATTTCAAGCGGCATCTGCCGCGTCTTGGATTAAGAAGACGGGGAAACGTCAACGCATGTAATGTCCAACGAGCACTTTGGGTAGTCCTGTCTTTATTGGAATTCACCTTGTAGAAAGGTATCTCAGTACTTTTTAAAATCTATTCTATGTATCATTTAAAGCTATGCACTATAAAGTCGTTGAGCAACGGGGGGGGGGGGACAGAACCCCCTCAAAATGGCTACCTATGTTTTGGGGAGCCCCTCATCAAGGCCCCGTTTTGTAAAGTGGGTGCTAAAAATGTTGTTTTAGCCAAGTAGTGTTGACTGATTAAACTATGCAAAGGCCAATGAGAGTACGCTACCGATTTTTTTTTTTTTGGCGGGGGCGACCCAACAAAATGGCGGCCGACAAATTTATCTGACCTAAAATACAATAGCAAAGGAAGTACCCGCGACCAGGTTGAATGAAGTTGGATATCTGTTAAATCTTAGGTAATTGTTATATTTTTCTTTTTCCATTGCAATTGTTGGATCGCTAAGTTCGAAAGAGGCTTCGTGGTTTGTTAATTTGTAATCAAGCACAAAATGCTCCATTATACGTTGAGCAACACAATTTAGCGAGCCTGTTTTCATCGGAACAAGAGTATCTATGTCTGGTTCATTTAAACGATAAATTGCGTAAACAACTTGGTGACACTGGATATGCGTTATTGTAATACGGTGTGTAGATTCCGGTGAAAATACCTGTTTTAGTATTTTTATTTATCGTGACGACATTGTTATGTCGCCGTGATTCCTTGACAGGGTCGAGTTTATCACGAATAACCCAAGTCGGACATTTCGCTGATATGTTCGACAATAAATTTTATCCTGAATATGTTGTTGTTGTTTTAGGGTTTAACGCCATTTTTCAGCACAAGATAGGCTATACATGGCGGCCAGTATAAATGGTGGAGGAAGAACCAGGGAAAACCACGGGAAGAACCACCGACCCACGAGAAGCTACTGGCAAGCTTTCTCACGTACCCACATTGGCCGAACCCGAGACTCGAACCCACACAGAGGTGAGATGGCAGTGATCCGTAACGGTGAGCGCTTTAGACCATTCGGCCACTCGGGGCCCCTTCTGAATATGTACTTGCTTTCATGAAAAAGATTATTAATAATAGTAGCCGCTCGTTTGTCATCCATTATGGAATCAATAAATGTTCCATCGCCATCTATCTTAAATGTTGAAAAAACATGAGAGGCACCATCATTGATAAATTCGCTCTTGGCCATTTTGATAAAATCATGCAACTGTAGTTGGAATGGTGGCTGTTTCTTATCTTTGGTTAATCTATCAAAGTCGAACTTGGTGATGTACTCTGGTTCTATCGCCGATAATCTTTTTCGTTCTCGTTTGAAAAAATTAACTCTACTCTTCTCTGGTTCGATTTTTTTAATCTCTCAATTTCACTCGCGGTTAATAACGATTTTATCTCGTTTAGTAATTTTTCTTGTGCGATTTCTGACTTTGGGAAAGTTGATATTATCCCGGTTACACTAAAATACTCTTCTTGCAGTTGTTTTGCGATAGTAGATTTAGTCATCTACATAATTAGGAAAAGTATTATCTTAATTTCGACTTTATCCAATAATATAATATGCATTAGGCAAAAAATAGTTGTAGCTGGCTCATGATCGGATCAGTAAGTCCTTCTGGAAAAAAATTGTCGTGGAGAATACTGTGGATATCACATGGCCAGTGTTCGCCGTGGCAGTACTGGACCACAACCATGTCTGAAGTGTGGGGTTAGGGTTAATGGAAAGAACCAGTTATGTGTGTCTTGCGGCGGACGAAAATATTGTGCGCTTAAACGATATTACGAGAAACAAAATGCTTCTGATGACATCAGAATAAAATACGCACAGGATTATCTCGAGAAGTATTCCTCTGCTGAAACATAATGTTATATTAGAAGAAGAGAAATTTATATACATGGAACAAATTGAGAAAGAGATTGATCTTGATGAATTAAGATGTCATACGATCTATGATAAATATGAAGCAAGCAGAGCCGGACTTGTAAGACATTGTCGTATTAAAAAATCAATCGGTAAAGTCATCAATACAGAAGTAATGTGTGGGGGCACTATAGCGACAATGGGACATCCATGTTATTAAAGTGTCCCGGCACTATAGCGACAAGGGGAATTTAACATGGGTGGGCCTATAGAGCGACAAGGGATTGGGCCTATCTAGCGATAAGGGGAATTTAACAGGGAATGACCTCGCGATACTGGACACTAGGGAAACAATGGCAACAATATTGCAAGTGGCTGACCTCAATCGGACGGAACAGTGTGACAAGGGGTTACGTTACTCTTGGGACAAATGGAGACATAGACATAGAGACGTGGTTAGAGACAGGGTTAGAGACATAGACAGAGACATAGATTTCTCACCCATGCGACAGAGAAATCTAGCTGTTTTGCTAACCTTACTTTTCTTATCTCAGTCTAGTCATCTCAGACCAGTCGTCTCAGTCAAGGTGTCCACCCGCTCAGAACTAGCATTGTTGTCTTCTGCTGTGCCTGACGTAGTTGTTCTAAAATCTAGAAACAACAACAACAAATATATAACAAAAACATAATAACTTAAGGTCAATCCATCTCTGAGAACACACCATAAAAAAACATTTCGAGACAAAGACACACACGTACACGATGTCGAGGTATTTGGTATTATGCTATTTCGTTCCACACAGAATGGTCAAATTTAACCTATATGCAGGCCTAGCTCAGTACATTTTCAGGTCAGCGTCATGAAATGTAGCTAAAGCTACCTAACTAGTTATCAATATTTCGTGTGAAACAAATTATATACTGTTAGCTACATTTAATGACGCTGTCCTGAAAGTTGACTGTGCTATACAGATAGGATAAGATTCTCAATGCTTTGTGAAATGAACTATGACAGAAAACACTGATCCATGCACATAGACTATAGACCTATACACTTCATAGCCTCCCAACTCTCTTAACAACTACAGAAAATTTAGTAACAGCCAGAAATGTGTTATGTCAAACATGGTTTATTCTAATTTTGTTAAGCATCTCCATTGTGCCCCAGTTGAATAAAAGATATACCTACAATATTTAATGACAAATAATGCATTTACCAAGCAGAAGGAATCATTTATCCATCAACACATTAATCCATAAGCAAATTTTACTGTAGCACTTGCCATATTTCCAAGACAGAAAAATAAATTTTCAAAGAATCCGTGAACTTGAAAGTTTAGCACATGGTTATCCACTAGGGTCCGTATTTGGAGGGTCTTTTATACACGGGGGTAATTTTACAATCAATATTAAGGACAACACAAGTATGTCACAGACAGTTTCACCTCCTCCAAAGAAAAGGAGAGTTATATACGATAGTAACACAAATCTCTTAATTATCCATGAATAATCTAATGAAACATGTTACTCGTCGTTACAGCTTGTACTATGTATAACTACAGTAGAGCTGAGTACCCAGTATCGTTTCATTATTTACAATATAACTTTTCAAAATTGGAACTGATGAAAATGAAACAGTTTATTGTAATAAATGTTAATTATTTTTTGTTAATTTCATATAACATCCATATATTAAGTGTGATAATACCTCATTACAATGCGATGTTTTATGTTGTTATTTTTCTTTGCTCACGCGTATAAACTGAGTACTTCGTATGCAACGGTCACACCACAGCCCTCATTAACATATTTGCATTAATGAGCCGCATGTAAACATTGGACGTGAACTATATTACACTAGAAAAGAGTTCTTTTTACTTTAAAGGAAAATATTGGGTGAGAAAAATAATCTACATTGGGGTTTGGACTGAGACAAGGAAATCCCAGTCGCGGGGTTACATTATGTTTCCCCACTCGGCAAGCCTCGTGGGGAGACAAATAATGTAACCCCTTGACTGGGATTTCCTTGTCTTAGTCCAAACCCCAACATAGATTCTATATATATATTGCACATACATAGATTTATGAACATAAATCTATCCAATACAAAATCGACTAAAAAACATTTTAGGCAAGAGAGAATAGATATCTTTTCGAGGCAATGGAGTGGCCCTGAAAAGGGCCTTTGGGTTCTTCTTCTTCTTCCAGTTCTTCCACCATCTCCTCGCTTTCTCTATTTTTTCCTTTCTTCTTCTTTTTCTTTTCATCCTCTAGTTTCCAGTCAAGATATCCCATGGCTCTGAACTTTTCCTGTACCTTTATCCAATTTTCATTCATTTTCTCAAAGTCCTCTTTTTCTGTCTATTTTCTTTCTCCTTTCTCTCCTTATCCCAGGTACCTTTTATCTTCTTCACCTCCTCTTCCATCACCTTTCTAACCATTTGTTCTGCATTATTTAACTGGTCTAATCCCGACTTCACAAAAGACCAATCTGTTAAATTCTCTATTTCTTCTAAAAAGTACCTTACTTTTGTCACACCATCAAGAGCCTCCTTCAATTTTCCCACTTTAACATACTCCAACTTAAGAAATCCTCTCAACTTTTCCACTTTCTCCTCTATCACGTCCTTAACCAGATCTCTGGCCACTTTTAGACTCGTCACTTGACTTGTCACGAAGTCTAGGGTAATTGGATACCTTCATTCAGTGCAATCCTTTGTACGACATACGCTGCATCCATAATCTAATACCAACCGTCTTTTAAGTCACTCACTAAATTCATTTTTAAATCTGTTGACTGGTCAACGAGGGTAACCAGATTTAGCTTAGCTTTGTTGGATTAACGTCACATTCGCCCGTTGGGCATGCGCGACCGGTTAATGCCCCCAACCCGGGGGCGGGGGGGGGGACTGAATGATATTTTCGAGGAGGACGGAATAGTGCCGCGTCCACGAACGCTTTAATGCACACATAGTGTGCTGATTGATTTTGTCCGTTTTCGGGACGTATTGTCCACGGGACAACTAGTGAGTAGGAATAGACCCACACGCACTCACTCACAGCTAGTTCGAAATGTCCGGTCGTGGCAAGGCAGGTTGGGTGGACGGGAGGAAGGCGCTGTACATCCGGGTTCTTTTTGGCTCCCATGTTTCCGAAAGTCAAATGTTGTCGTCATGACGTAGTTATGAGTTTTGTAACTATTATTTGTGCTGCTTGTGTAGGTAGTATTGATACTTTTTAGAAGAAATAGAGAATTTAACAAATTGGTCTTTTGTGAAGTCGGGATTAGACCAATTAAATAATGCAGAACAAATGGTTAGAAAGGTGATGGAAGAGGAGGTGAAGAAGATAAAAGGTACCTGGGATAAGGGGAGAAAGGAGAAAGAAAATAGACAGAAAAGAGTGGACTTTGAGAAAATGAATGAAAATTGGATAAAGGTACAGGCAAAGTTCAGAGCCATAGGAAAGTGAGATGGTGGAAGAACTGGAAGAAGAAGAAGAAGAAGAAGAACCCAAAGGCGCTTTTCAGGGCCACTCCGTTGCCTCGAAAAGATATCTATTCTCTCTTGCCTAAAAAATGTTTAGTCGATTTTGTATTGGATAGATTTATGTTCATAAATCTATGTCTGTGCAATATATTTATTTCTCACCCATGCGACAGAGAAATCTAGCTGTTTTGCAAACCTAACTTTTCGTATCTCAGTCTAGTCATCTCAGACCAGTCGTCTCAGTCAGTGTGTCCACCCGCTCAGAACTACTTTTAGAAAGAGAAAGCCGTGTTGTCTTCTGCTGTGCCTGACGCAGTTATTCTAAAATCAAAGAACAACAACAACAAATATATAATAAAAACATAATAACTTAAGGTCAATCCATTTTTGAGAACACACCATACAAAAACATTTCGATAGAGACAAAGACACCCACGCACACGATGTCGAGGTTTTTGGTAGTATGCTAGTTCGTTCCACACAGCATGGTCAATTTTATCCTATATGAAGGCCTAAGTTCGGTTCATTTTCAGGTCAGCGTCATTAAATGTAGCTAAAGCTACCTAACTAGAGTTAAATAATTCGTTTGAACAAATTAAATATTGTTAGCTACATTTAATGATTCTGACCTGAGAATTGACTGTGCTACAGACAAGATAAAATTCTCAATGCTGTGCAAAATGAACTATGACAGAAAACAACTGATCCATGCACATAGACTATAGACCTATACACTTCATAACCTCCCAACTCTCTTAACATCTGCAGATAATATAGTAACAGCCAGAAATGTGTTATGTCAAACATGCTTTATTCTATTTTTGTGAAGCATCTCCATTGCGCCCCAGTTGAATCAAAAATATACCTACAATATTTAATGACAAATAATGCATTTACCAGCCAGAAACCTTTGTTGGGTTCTGCTATGCCTGACGTAGTTGTTCAAATACCAAACATCAACAACAACAAATATATAACAAAACAACATAGTAACTTAAGGTCTCTCCATTTTTGAGAACACACCATACAAAACATTTCAAGAGAGACAGACACATACACTTGAAAGTTTAGCACATGGTTATCCGCTGGGGTCCGTGTTTGGAGGGTCTTTTAAACACGGGGGGACTTTTTCAATCAATATTAATTACAACACAAGTATATGTCACAAACAGTTTCACCTCCTCTAAAGCAGAGTAGAGTTATATATGATTGTGACACGGATCTCTAATTACCCAATGAATAACCCAAGCACGGACATTCATGCTACATGTATTTACACTACAACAGAGCTGTGGGCCCAGTATCGTTTCATTATGTACAATATAATTTTCTAGATTGGAACTGATGATAATGAAACATTTTCTTGTAATAAATATTAACTATTTATTGTTAATTTCATATAACATCCATATATTAAATGTGATAATACCTAAAAACTATGCAACGTTTAATGTTATTTTATTTTTATTTTATTTTTTGTTTGGCTCACGCATAAAAAATGTGTACTTTGGATGACACGTCACGCCAGTCCTCTTTAACATATTTATATTAATGCACCGCATGTAAACATTTGCGCTTGAACTATATTGCACAAGTGAGGAGTTCTTTCTTACTTTAAAGGATAATATTGGGTAAGAAAAATAATCTACGTTGGGATTTGGACCGAGACAAGGAAATCCCAGTCGCGGGGTTACATTATATGTCTCCCCACTTGGACAAACCTCGTGGGGACACAAATAATGTAACCCTTTGACTGGGATTTCTTTGTCTCGGTCCAAACCCCAACATAGATTCTATAGTCTCTGTCTATGTCTCTAACCCAGTCTCTAGCCACGTCTCTATTTCTATGTCTCTATTTGTCCCTAAAGTAACGCGTAACCCCTTGCCACACTGTTCCGTCCGATTGAGATCAGCCACTTGCAACATTGTTGCCATTGTTTCCCCAGTGTCCAGTACCGTGACGTCACCCCCTGTTAAATTTCCCTTATCGCTAGATAGGCCCAATCCTTTGTCGCTCTATAGGCCCACCCATGTCAAAATTCCCCATGTTAAATTTCCCTTGTCACTATAGTGCCGCGACCCTTTTTTAACATGAATGTCCCATTGTCGCTATAGTGATCCCACTCACTACTCCTGTATTGATGACTTTACCGATTCGTTTTTTAATACGACAATGTCTTACAACTCTGGCCCTGCTTGCTTCATATTTATAATAGATCCGATGACATCTTAATTCATCAAGATCAATCTCTTTCTCAGTTTGTTCCATTTATATAAATTTCTCTTCTTCTAATACAACATTATTTTTCAGCAGAAGAATACTTCTCGAGATAATCCTGTGCGTATATTATTCTGATGTCATCACAAGCAATTTGTTTCTCGTAAGTGCTCGTTGGACATTATCTGCGTTGAAGTTTCCCCGTCTTCTTAATCCAAGACGCGGCAGGTGCCGCTTGAAATGGCGATAACTGTTAAAAAGTGTAGTTGATACTCATAACCTCAGCGGACTCGACTCATTACATAAACACATAGAAAAATTGTTGCAAAATTAGGAAAGGAAAGTAAGTCCCGTCATCTCCAGCACCCCTCCATCCACCCTCAAGGCCCGGTTGACTTCTGACTTCTGTGCCCAAGTATATCAAATATCAACACGAGTCTGTGTTATTTAAAGAGGAACCTATCCATCAAGTTTTATAACTGTACATTACTTAAAAACTAAAGTTATCCTGCGAAAACAAAAGTGTGGACGGATGCACAGACGCCAGACGGCAAACGGGTCACTATTTATGCGAGCTGGGAAACAAAGTTGGTGAATTAAGAGCCCATTTATATGTTACTAAATAGATTTTTGCCCTCTTTTCTTAAAATGTTACCCCGCCCCCCATTCTGTTTAGGAATATAAAACTCCGAAAATAAATGTAAGCTAATCATCTGTTTAATATAAAATTATTGTAATCTCCATTTATACTCACTAAGAGAAATTTTACTGATAATCAAGAGCTTTAATATTTAATACCCCCACCCACCAAAAATATTAAAATATCGATAGAAAAATCATGTGTGAGCATCTTCAACTTACTAGTAAGCCTTTAATCGCTATCAAACGTTTATTAATTCATAACAAGATTGAAAAGGTATATTTACCTCATAACGACATTCTTTTCAGCTTTACAGGCATTATTATTTGCGTGTATGAATAGCTATTGTTGATCAAGCTTCTTATCCATTCTTCAAGGGTCGCCTTTTTGTAATGTAGCTAAACGTCGCGTGATGTGGGATGACAAGATGAACCGTAATAAAAGTATATCCCAGTATTAATACCGGAATAAAGGTATTTACTGGAATAAATACCGGACGAAAAGTAATTACCGGAATAATTGTGTAATACCATAATAAAACGAAGTTTTACGATTTATATTTTATGCATTTTTAAGAGAAATTGGGTAGTGCTTGCAACTCAAGTATTTGCAGTCAATATTTAATTTAAATTACATATTGGTTGCAGTAGGTACAGTCTAACGACTTGCTTAAAAATCTGACATTTACTGCATTTTATGGGAAAGATGAATTCTGTGGGAATATCACACGCTGCATTAACAAAAATATAAAAATTAAATGTAAACTCGAAGTGTTCACAAAACAAAATTGTCACATTGCATTAACACAAATAAGCCAATATCTGTTTGAAAAGAGATAAAATCTCCGTTTAATTTTTTTATTACATAATATTCCCATAATTACTTTTATTCCTGTATTTATTCCGATATATATATATATATATATATATATATATATATATATATATATATATATATATATATATATATATTCTGGTTAATCTAGTGAGGCATGATTTGTAGTTTATTCTCATCCCGTGTGCATGACGCGATCGAGCGATGAAGCGGTGAGATGGAGCGATGAAATTACCATCGCTCCATCGCATCTCTCCATCTCTCCATTGCATCGCTTCATCGCTCCATCGCATCGCTCCATAGCTCTTTCGCATCGCTTCATCGCTCCATCGCCCGGTGAAATACTACACGATGGAGCGATGGAGTGATTGGCCGTAACAGGATTCCATAATAAACAGTATTATGCAATTAAGGAGTGGGAGTGTCAAACATTCAATTACCCTAAAATTGTACTATAATGTATCTTTCACGTGCTTTTGTTACACGTCGTAATACTCTAAGTGTCTGTAATAGATTCAGTCCCACCCGGATTCATCCTGTTACAAGCAGAATGGTGAATTAGTGACCAGACCAATAATATATATATATATATATATATATATATATATATATATATATATATATATATATAATCTTTGCGATTGTTCTCCGACTCCCGTTGTATCATGAAAATTTTTTTATCACTTTATCGGGAAGAAAATGAAACAAAATTGATATATTACAATCCAGTAAATTGCTTGGCTGATTGAACAAGTTTTCAACTATGGCAGTGTCATTAAAATAATGACTTTTTAATACTGTATAGATGGCGACACCTTCATTATCATTATCGTTCGGTTGCTATTGGATAGTATATTTTACTTTGACTAAAAATGCATACAGTCGATTTTTTTATCAAAAATTATGAAACGTTATCACGATGTAGCTACTTTGAACTGACAGGTAAGAAAAGGATGCAGGAAGTAGGCAAAACCCAGTAAAGAGAACGAGGGTCATTCACCAGCATCAAAAAGGTATGACAAAACACTGAAACGAGGATTAAGAAATTCTATAATAAACCACCTCAAAAACACAAATCATCCCAATTATTATTTCCTGGAAAAGGGGATATTAAGAACTGTACCAAAGATGAATAAAGATGGAAAGAGTTACAATTGACTTTTGTAGAAATAAAATAGCTATTTCTCACTGAAAGTGAAAATGCAATGAAGTGATAAAACGATTGCATGAATCAAGAGATTTTTTTTAAAAAAAAATCTTTTTAACAGCTGGACATTTGGTACAATTTATATAGATTATTTGGTGCAATGTTTATACATTATTTTGTACAATTTATATGTATGCTGAGTTTATATAGCTTGACCACTTCAATATCTATCTATCTATCTATCTATCTATCTATCATTGAATACGTGTACGGACATTCGGCCATTTACGTCGACTCTCCATAGAGGAAAACCAATGGGGAGATTTTACCCGTAATCTGTGTGATAACACGCATTTCGGGGATTCATTTGTGAGCACCGCGCACTAGTTATTTAATCGTTGAGAAGGAAAGGAGCCGCATACGTGGAGCTTTACTGTCTGTGCCACAGACTACTTAATTTATATCTATACCGCAAGCCATGCAACAATGCCCGGAAGAGGAAAGGGAGGATAAGAGTCGAAAAGATAGGCACAGACGTCAGTTCACCACACCGGAACGCCATGGACGTGTTAAATTCAAATTCTGCCTAGTTATCTAATACGGACGGTCC
This sequence comes from Megalonaias nervosa, assembly GCA_016617855.1. Lineage (NCBI taxonomy): Eukaryota > Metazoa > Mollusca > Bivalvia > Unionida > Unionidae > Megalonaias > Megalonaias nervosa. The sequence goes on along the minus strand of JAECUM010093686.1, from coordinate 19,001 downwards.
CTACCGTGTGTGTGCAAACCATGTAGTGTTATTAGGATCACGCTAACTTGTTGTAAAATTTTCCTATGTACGTCTAAATTTAGAATTTAGTGTGCAAATAGTGTATATACTTGATCTCAAAATATGTACTAAATAATTAATAGTGAGACTAAGTGACCCTTGTAATTTTTGTATCCATGATTGGGTAATTTTAAAGTTATTCTGAGCGATGGTCAAATGGATCAAATACATGATTATACAGATATCATCGAAATGGATTTCTAGCCAGAATGAAATCCTGAGGCAAATAGATTAGCAACCTTTAGAAGGGCTTATGACGTCTGACTAAATTGCTTACGGCGTTGATTATCTGCTACGCATTCCACCGCACTCCGTTTTCCCCTGAACATCTGCTCCGGGAATGCTCCCCACCCCATGTAACTCGATCTGGTACTCGGCTACCTCCACCATACTTGACAATGGGTGGACCAGATATGCTCAAGAATGTGTCGCCCAGACTTCCATTGCTGTGGATTTGGCTTCCAGTTTCTAAGGGATTTCCATGCTACGTAGTGAGTGGCGTTGACGAAATGACTTGTTTTCTTTTCTTCATCCAATGCCTGCTGTAGCATCAAGTCCACAAGCCGTTTTCTGTCTGGGTCCCATTCTTCTTCCGCTACTTCTTTTGTCTCCTCCTCTTCCATTTGAGATTCGCAGGTTGAGGCGGCTTCAAAATCGCTTTCTGGTTCAAGGTTTCCAGTTTGAACCAAACGGCCTGTTGTGCTAGTCTGCCGTTATTGTGTGGTGAGGGTGGAAGTTCTCATCAATTACACGGTATGGTATTGGGAAGTAGGTCCCTGTTCAAGGACTGGAGTATTATGGAAGGATGAAGAGGGGTCATTCTCACGCTGCCGTGCTTCTTTCTTCCTCAACGCCCATTTCGTACTTTTGCGCGTCCTTGCCACTTCCAACGTCCTTGATGTGTCATTTCCGTCGTCTTCCTCATTCGTATTAACACACGTTAATAAAAGGGTTGTCCTTTTAGTCCCCGTTCTCAGGCTCCAAGTCGTTGCTAAAGCATTACCTAGGGCCTGTAGGGCCTGTATTGCTGGTGTTGGCATTACATCATTAGCTGGTAACCTCAAGGGTACTTGGCCTCGTTGATGTGCACACTAGTTTATGTGTGTGTGTGTGTGTGTGTGTGTGTGTGTGTGTGTGTGTGTGAGTTGGATTTTTAACGTAGCTTTAACAATTGTTCAGTCATATCTCTACGATGCCTGCAGTGTGACAGTTATAGCGATGTCTAGCGCTGGGGCATCACGACACAGACATGTAGCATCATGTCCCACCCAGTCATATTATCTGACACCGGGCCGATCAGCCCTATTACTAACCTTCTAATGCTGAACGCCAAGTGAGGCAGCTGCAAATACCATTTTTAGAAGTCTTTGGTATGACTCAGCCAGGGTTCGAACCCACGACCTCCCGCATCCGAGGCGGACGCTCTAACCACTAGGCCACCGGACACGCTTGGTTCACGGCAACTAACTTCAATACGTATGTGTGTTGATCATACACAGCTTCACCATGTCGACCAGTAACTACAGTAGCAATGAAGCTTTTTAAAATACAGTACTAATAAAAAATTAGCAAACTGATCTTAAAGCACGATTTTCTATATATAATGATACGTTCAACTCTTTGTTTCATTCGACTAACGATGTGTTCCGTTGTAAAATCAGGATGATCCGCAATAAGTAACAAAACAATGACATCTATACATATGCTCATATAGAGAATATCCACATTTATTTAGTAGATTTACGGAAATATTTCATGAGTGAAGTAGAAATATTGTATTGTCAAGAATGGCGAAGCCATTGGTGACAACAGAAAATGTTTCCGCATCACGAGTGAATTTCCCCCCCCCCATGGGTTTTCTTTTTATTATGGATTTTTGAAAGACATGTGGTTTCTCCATTCTGTGCCAGTGCGATTACCAGTTACATTACAACATCGATAAAAGTTCCTATAATTTTGTGACAGTGACGTTTAACAAATATAATTTCTACATATCATATGCTTCAGATTGTGTATTTTGTCAAAATATTTACTGTATTCGTACGAAAATGAAGACATTTTAATTTTTGTTAACATATTTCATGTATGTATTGATACTGTTGGGGGTACGATAACAAGAAACATAACGGAGCGGTTGTATCTGTCATATTTCAAACCGTAACATCTTTAAACAAAAGAGTTTAATTACTGTGAATTTACTTGTAGGGACTTTTGGCATTTGCTGTTCATTTTGTTTCTTTCTCAATGTAAACGTAAACTGAGTGACCTTGGAAAGGTTGGAGTCTTGCACGGCAGTAGATACTGTATCCAATTTTCGAGTCATTTAATTTCGGATTGCAATCAACGCCTGATTTATACATCGTTTTAGATTGCGATGCCAGTCAAAATTACTCCTTAAAAAGTTGTAATACTATATTTACTCATGAGTTGGTTTAGTTTTTGTTTGGGGTTTTGGGGGGTTTGTTTGTTTGTTTGTTTGTTTTTTGGTTTTTTTTGTTTTTTTGTTGGTTTTTTTTGGTAACTAAAATGTGTACCGTTTGTTGCAGAGTACTACAGGTATACGACACAGTGCAGCAGATCATGTATGTTCGGTCGCTGATAGTTCCGCGATTCGTGTGGAAAACTAATTGTAACTTTTTGCTGTTTGTTGCTAGATTTAATATATTCCGTGATGGCATCTCATAAATGCACACCAAAGGGCATACAATAGACCCATTTTAAAATATGTAAATTCTGATGTGGAGAGAGAGAGAGAGAGAGAGAGAGAGAGAGAGAGAGAGAGAGAGAGAGCAAAAGAAGAAATAAAAATGAAATGGGCCTAAAAAACGAAACACAGGTCTGAATGACACACATGAAGGCAGATATACTACCTAAATAGAAACTAGAAAAGAAAGCAGTTCCAAAAGTGGCTTCGTACTGTGGCGATATAATTTTTATCCCACTGGTATATTTCAGTATCTCACTATTAAATATATAATAATACATTATATGGCATGGTTTTATGACTGAATACAAAAGTGTTTGGTTATATTATTATTTATTAACTGCTTGTAATATGAAAAATTTTGCTCAGATGTTAACACAACGTTGAATCCAATGTACTTCAATTAGTTTTGCATACAAATTTCTGTGTGATGGGAATGAGCAACGACATTATAAAGTTACTAGTAATATAATTCCTTCTCTTCTAAAATAAAATTTGGACAAGCCAATTTTCAAAGAAATTCAAGAAGAGGCATTTTATTATCGAATGTTTTTCTTTTGCTTTAGTTTTTCATACCCAAGATACAGTTATTGAATGTTGAATTGGGTTTTAGCTATCTGAAGAGAAAAACGTCACTTTGCGACACCAAAGGTCTCAGTTGAACAACCCCTAACATTTTTGTTATGTCAAGAGAATCCGTTCATTATTTTTTCAACAGTTTTCTTATGTTCCGCATGGCTTCATTTTATATTAAAGAAGCTTCCTTACATGATGTACTGGTGGAAATGTTGTCAGCTGTGATTATGGTTTTAGAATACTTTTATTCTAAACATTGTATAACGTGGTTTCTATGTTGAATCCCTTATCCTCATGGAAAGTGTACCTAGACTTTCAACAAATATTCCAACGCCTCAGAGATATGAACAATAAATAAATTTCTCCTCACACACCCAGAAAACCAGATCGCTTCAAATGTCAAGATCGAGGGGGGACCATCGGTTGGTGGAACCTGCTGTCTAATTTCGTTGATGAATAATAAATGCTGACGACAAGGTAAATTTGTAATCAACGCCAGAGGTGACAAATTGTTTATGGGGGGGAAAAATCTTTAAATTTTTTTACCAAACTATGTTAATTGCCCGTCTTAGGACGGGAATAAAGAAAATCTTTCTAAAAAATGGGATGAAAGAGTATAAAAGAAAGTTTTAAAATAAAAATGAACGTAATTTTCTCCCTGAAAGATAATCTTTTTGCTGAATATCACATGTTGTGGTAAATAAATAATAACAGATTTCATTACTTGTTACAAGTCTTGTCCAGTCTTTTGTTTTAAAGTTCATTCATACCAATACCTTTGTATTGCTATGACTAATTCATCTGTGGTCAATTTATGTGGATCTTATTTGCGAGAGTAAAAGAAAACTTCACACACATCCTTAAAAAAGGAGGTATTGAATAGACAAATGGTTGATGGGGCTTGTCAATTATGGATTGACATGTTCTTATTAAATTATTTATACTCTGGTGTATTACACTTGTTGTAAGAGCATTTGAATAGAATAGCCAGTATATAAACATTACAATATCTTGTTTTTAATATTTTAAAATATTTTACCTGTCGTTTACAGACTGTCTTCCCAGTGAGGCATTTTAACATATCTAACCTGTCGTTCATAGACTGTCTTCCCGGTGAAGCATTTTTCAAATATCTGCCCACCTGTTTGATGCTTCTAAGTGAGATATAATTGAATGCAAAATTGAAAAAGGAAATAAAGCAGTAAATGTATGTGTTTTGTTTTAATATCATACCAATAGCGAAGATAAAACTGTGCTGCAACATTTCTATCATGAACAATACATTTCCGTGGAAAATATTTTTGGAAAGCTTCCATGAACAAAGTTCTATCATAAATATTCAAGAGAACAATATTTAATGACCTCAACTTTGGTACAGCTATCCGTGTTGTCATGGAATCAAACATTTGGCATATGGAAATATATAAAGAAGAATAATTACATATTGATAAATGATTCTTAATTATGCTAGCCAGACCAAAAACAACAGCAACAACAACAAGAGAGAAACTGTTTTGTTATTATCATTAATTACATATTGTTTTATTAATAAAAACAAATATTAGTGAAGTACTGCGAACTCGAGGAGAAATTTTCACATATGTTTATTACCTTCATCAGACTGCTGGGTGTTTTTAAACACGATTTTGACAGGACGTTTGATGCTGAACTGTTTTACTGTCGTGCATATATCTGAGATCCGTTCATTCAGAGCCCATACATATTTGAAAATACAAAATGGCTCATACTATAGTGGTGGGATTGGGTGGAAAGTTTGGGCATTTCAAACAGAAGAACTTAAGTGGTTCATACTGAATGAACAATTATTTTACCAAGAACTTTTGGTATTCTGAAAATGAACGGTTACGTCAGTTTACAAACAAGTTTTTTATTTTATACTAAGGAACTAGGAAATGTTCATACACAAAGTTTTATTTTTCTTATACTTACTGTGTGCATTTATCATACAAAACAGCACTTTTGTTTGCACAGTGCATTCTCGTTTATGCACCGTAAGTTATTTGTTCCTTTTTGTGTTTGTTGTGGGGATGGGGTACAAAAGTGGGGTATATTATGCAAACAAACATCCTTGGTGTGCTGCAAAGGGTGTGTGGTGTGGATATTTTCATATATATAAAAGGTAGCATACACAAAATTGGGGACATTTCATTACACACAACCTTAGAGTTGAACATGCGAAAATGAGAGACATTTTACAGACACAACCTTGAGCTGATACATACTAAAGAGAATAATAACTTCACACACAAACAATACAATTCTAATACCAGTCGGAGCATTTTCACATACAAACATTGCATTTTTATTACCAGTCTGGGAATTTTGACACAAAAACATTGCATTTTTAATACCAGTTGGGGTATTGTTACATACAAACATTACAGTTTAATACCAGTCGGAGTATTTTTACACACAAACAGTGCATTTTTAATACCAGTCCGGGGATTTTTTACACACATACAATACATTTTTAATACCAGTCGGGGGATTTTTACACACATACATTACATTTTAATACCAGTCGGGATATTCGTACACACACATTATATTTTTAATACCAGTCGGGGTATTTTTACTCACACACATTATATTTTTAATACCAGTCGGGGGAATTTTACACATATACAATACATTTTTAATGCCAGTCGGGATATTTGTACAAACACATTATATTTTTAATACCAGTCGAGGAATTTTTACACACATACATTACATTTTTAATACCAGTCGGGGGATTCTTACACACACACATTATATTTTTAATACCAGTCGGGGGATTTTCACACACACACACACACACACACACACACACACACACACATTACATTTTTAATACCAGTCAGGGGATTTTTACACACACACACATTATATTTTTAATACCAGTCCGGGTATTCGTACACACACATTACATTTTTAATACCAGTCGGGGGATTTTTACACACATACATTACATTTTTAATAGCAGCAGAGGTATTTTCAACACGATATCATAAGGTTTTCATACCAAACAGGAACATTTACATGGGCACAACCATGACGTGGTACGTACAAAACAGGTAAAGTTTTAAAATGTTATAGAAACAACATGTTAGATATTCACTGAGAATACCAACACAGCCATAACGCGATAAATACGAAATAGGGACATTTTCATGTACAGGGCCTTGAGGTGGAGCATGCACATGGTAGACATTTTAAGATATATATTACATTGATGTACATAAAATATGGCTGCCATCTGCATACAAACAACATGGGTATACAAAATGAGGACAATTTCACACACACGATTTTAATAGCTTTTGAAGTCAGATATGCAAAACGTGGATACTTTCAAACATTTATCATTGACGTGTAGCACACAAAACGGATACATTTTCATGCATACAACCTTGAATTCGTAAATACAAATTAGGGAGAGTTTTCATATCCACCACCGTAATAAAGTAGTATACACAAAACAGGAACATTTCATATACACAAATTTTGACGCACTGCACACAAAACGCAATGTGATTAAAATCAGATCTTCACTGTCCTACGTGAAGATCTGACAGCGACCATTTTACAGGTCATGTGCTAGTGGCCTATGTTATTACTATGATCGCTCATTTTATTAGCTAATCAGATTAAGTCCTATACCTTCACGTCTGGGAGACTGAGCAGTATGGTTGAAGAGCATCAATGTGTGTTAAACGATCTGATTCACTTTCCATTGGCTAATTCAAAGGTCACCAGAATATGACCCCTAAGAGATCGCTTTCAGATCTTCATGTACGACAGTGACAGCTCTGATTTTAATCAGACTGCACAAAAGGAAGACATGTTAACACAAACCTTGAAAAATACACAAAACAGTAGTTATATGAACCACAGTGAGGTCACAATAGCCACTAGGAGGTCATACGAGAAATGCTATGAGAAATTGGCCCAAACGGTTAACATGTGGGAGCTTCGATAGGGTCAAAAGAGACACTTTAGGGTCAAACAGGAATTCATACGTTAAATTAGTCTATAAGTTCAACATGCGGGAGCCTCCATAGGGTCAAAAGTGTAAATTCGATCAAATGGAATGGTAAAGGATAAGCACTCCTTCAGATGAATTAGTGCAAGAGCAAAGGGGATCCTACCCCGATTAAGGAAAAAAAAACAACCCACTATCACAAATGCCCAGGCAAAGAATTACAATGTTTGAGTACAGAGCAAGAAAACGCTTGAACGCACAAGAGACTGTGACAGAGACAGAGAAAGGGACAGAAGAGCAGGGACAAAAGCAGGAGACAGAGACAAATATTGAAGAACAAAGAATACAGACCGATACGGATGACGATGGTGGAAATGAGAACGAGGAAAAATAGACACATATGGTCGAAGACTAAGACGATGTGGACGAGGGTGAAGACACTGAAATAACTGACACGGAAAGAGTAAATGACGAAACAAAAGACATTTCTAATAAAGATGGAAACGAGGGACCCATGGCTGACCGCCGTAGGTTATTATCTGTTAAGATCATTTCTAAGACGTTTAATAAATGCATATGCAATGTTTGGTAATAAAAGGACTAAATTAATTACGCATCATGAAGGGAACCAACCTCAAGATAGTAAGTCTGAATGGGGTAACTAAAGACAAAATTTATCTAATAAAGGAAAAATGAGGGGATTATGACTTAATATTTTTGCAGGAAACACATAAAATAAAATATGAGATAGTGAAATATATAGAAGAAAACTTAAATGCAATTTTAAAAAGTAACAATAATATACATGATATACATGCAGGGATAGCAACAATAATTAAAATAAAGAATAAACCACCTTTATGGGAAACTTTTAACTTAGGTGATTACTTCAAGGGGAGGGTGTTGCACATTAAAATATTGGGATGTAAAAAAGTAAATGTATATGTACCATGCAAATACATTACTTTTAAGGTTGATTTCATTAACAAGCCAAGTGAGTATATTTTAAACTATTCTATGGAAAAATTTATTATTATGGCAGACTTTAATAGGGTACTGGATGACATAGACAGAAGTACAGGACTTTCAGACAAGGACAAACTACTTAGGGAAACTAATCTAATTTCTTTAAATAATAATAAACTACTAGACTAAAAATAATAAACGGAAGGAGTTTACTTTTATATACGGTAAGGATAAAAGAGGGTAAATAGAATATATATATATATATATATATATATATATATATATATATATATATATATATATATATATATATATATATATATATATATATTACTTACCATGAGAATATTTGTATAAGAGCAAGAAATAAGGGGGACTTATTTTCCCCTCATTAAAGCATGTAAGAATATGAAACATTGTTAACCGGATAAGGAATCTGAATGAAAAACCAAAATATGTTTGGCAAGCCCGATAAGGAAAGAAGCGGGAAAGATAGAATATATATAAAATCAACGAAACAACCGTGTGCTTTTAAAATATCTGCACGACGTATGGCTCACAGCCATGCGTCGTAATATAATACGAATTTTACCAAAATGTCCTCTATTGTAAGCAAGGTGATTTTGCAAAAAAAAAGTTTGTTATTTTATTCTGCAGGAGTAATAAACAAGACAGTGATAATTTTAAAAAGGAACTAGAAGGGAAAGGGAGATACCACGATAAGGCTTTATTATACCTAGACAAATTAACACACAAAAAATATTGTAAACAACGTTATTGAGTTTGTAGTGAAGAATATGGTCAAATGTGGTCTAATGAGAACAATTGAACTTAGGGTTAGAACAGAAAACATGGTTTTCTGAGTATGAATGGATATATGGATTGAAATAAAGACAAAGACATAGGTGAAATTTTTTTTTTCTTTTCTAATGATGGCTTCTGCTTGAAATCTCTGCTCCACATGTCAACGGACTCTGAAAAATAAAAACAAAAAGCACAGTTTATAAATATTTTAACAAATAATATGCATGCTAATAAAAGAACTGGTACAAGAAAAATATTAGTTGATTGTTTTATTTAAACATGTAATTATTACAACACTGGAAATAAAAGTGAAAAAGGCTTAGTAAAAGATATTTCAACTATGTCTTTATAATAATTCTAGAATAATTACTAATATGCAAAGGAGATTCCTCCCATGCAATAGACTAATAATCCCTAAGCCTAACATCGCAGAAGGTACAAAAGAAACAACACGGGGGACAGGGCTCAACGTTGTGCAGAAAGTAAAAGGCGTTGATCTCGTGATGCTATACTACGAGGCTCCAAGCAAGGCAATGAAAACCGCACACGTGGAAGAATGGACATACAATCCAAGAACACAAGTATATCCTATCCTCTTTCTGATTAGAGTACATATACATAAAGTACATATAAAAACGATTTTGGCAATTTATTTACTTTTTTAAAGTTTTATAAGCTAAATGTAGTAGAGCGAATTTGTACAAAATCGCAAAACACGCAAACAATACATGAATATAAGTTTTATTTTACTATTTACTTCTTACGTTTTTGCATACATCTTAACAAATGCGACTCAGTTCTAAATTAAAAATTAGAACGGAGATTTTCTGGCACGGTAAATGTGGCCAGATATACATGCGCGTACATCGAAGAATTATTTGTTGTTGTTGTTGTGGGGCTTAACGCCATTTTTCAGCACACAATAGGCCAGTATTAACGGTGGAGGAAGAAACCGGGAAATCCCCGGAAAGAACCACCGACCCACGAGAAGCTACTGGCAAGCTTTCTTACATATCCACATTCGCCGAATCCTAGACTCGAACCCACGCAGACAGAGGTGAGATGGCAGTGATCCGTAACGGAGAGCGCTTTAGACCACTCGGCCACTCGGGACCCCCATCGAAGAATTAAAGCCACAGGCAGCAATGGATGCAATTGTATCAGTTATGATACGTATAGAAATGAATCGTGTGGAATACATATTTTATTTTTAGGAGAAATAAACATCAGGTAACTATAAAAGAATTTTACTATACAAAGACTAGTCCAGACACAAAACACTATATAGCAGACAAGACATTTGAGCATATACACAACAAATACGGACAGTAGGAAGATCGTTAGCCACGATCGCTGAAAACATGGATCATGTTATGGAAATTATCCACAGACAAACATGCCAATAGCTGATAGTACATAACATATAACAAGCTATGAATTGTACAAAATATAGTTATCAAACATTGGTAGAGGAGGAAATAAGGGGCCTGTACGGGAACCTAAGAGTACGACTCATCCAAAAAGACAACACATTAAGAGAAACCCCCTGCAACAAAAACGATCATAAAAATAAATTTTCTTATCAAAATTCTTTTTGATTTTTTACGGTAGAAATAACACATAATAACAAATGCCTTTATTGTTGTTGTTGTTGTGGGGCTTAACGCCATTTTTCAGCACACGATAGGTTATACATGGCGGCCAGTATTAATGGTGGAGGAAAAAACCGGAAAATCCCCGGAAAGAACCACCGACCCACGAGAAGCTACTGGCAAGCTTTCTCACATATCCACATTCGCCGAATCCTAGACTCGAACCCACGCAGACAGAGGTGAGATGGCAGTGATCCGTAACGGAAAGCACTTTAGACCACTCGGCCACTCAGGGCCCCCAAATGCCTTTGAATGTTTCGGATACATGCCATTGGGGGGACACACCTTAGGCCAATAGCTAAAGGTCCAAAGCGTGCACACTAATAAAATAGTAACAATGTTACAAGTGGCAGATTTCAGCGGGAGTGACATAGTAACAGTGTTCGAGTTGACGTCAATAGGCGTATGTATGGAATATCTTAAATGAGCCCATAGGCTTAACATGATGGGGACACTCTTGGGTCAAAATTGTTTATAGGGTCAAAATTGTTTATCGGATCAAAACTGTTTATAGAGTCAAAAGTGTTTATGGGTTCAAAATGGTTTATAGGGCCAAAAGGGAAGTAAGAGTAATGTTAATAATACCAAACAAAGGCACACTTACACACAACACATAGACAAACACATACGGCAATGACCGAGTACTATCCCTTGAGTAGTATATGGGGGCGATATGGCCAAACATATACCGTAATGTTAAAAACAGGTCCCGGCACTATAGCGCCAAAATTTATTGCCCCACATAGACCGTAATGTTAAAAACAGATCACGGCATAGACCCAAAATTTATAGCCCCACGTAGACCTCTATGTTACTAAAGGATCCCGGCACTATAGCCCCAAAATTTATAACCTCACGTAGACTTCTATGTTAAATTTGGTCATTTGTAACGCAGCCTCAAGATTTATAACCTCACGTAGGCTTCTGTGGTAAAAGAGGTGGTTTGTACTTTGGGACAATGGGAATTTAACATGGGAATGTCAACTGGAGGTCAATGGAAATTGAACATGGGTAACGTCATGGGGTTTATAGGGTCAAAACTATTTATAGGGTGAAATGTATTTATAGGACAAAGGGTTGATAGGGACAAACATAGACATACAGAAATAAAAAAAAAATACACATCCAAACACACAGAAAAGGGACAGAGATGTTTCAAAGAAAGACTCACAGACAGAATAGAGACTCCAAAAAGAAAAGTCTATTGTATGGGTACAAACATTTGTTCAAATACATACATGGGCTCTACGGCCTGTGCTTTGATTTAAGCACTGTCCATTTAATACATACAAGTTATATATTTCTTGGTTCTAGAAACTACTTTTAAAAATTAAAGTTCATGTCTTCAAGAAACATATACAACGTATATACATTTCATAAAAGAATGACATTTTTCATACTACAATTAATGTTCATTTTTAAGAAAAAGCTAAAACAAGAAACAAACGATCCAACTGGACAAAATTCATGCTTTTCATTTTATCAGTCACGCACGTTGTTTTTAAATGTGGTCAGCTACTACTTGTGTCCCAGCGTAGATGTTTTCCATCACGTACTCCCTTTCATCTGTAGATCTGTTGGTATATCCATCTTGCTACGTACACTTATTGACAAGCAGATCAATAGTGGTTATTGTCTTCTTCCCATGGAGGTACAACGTATGACATAAGAATGGTCACTTTTCCATCGGTGATGTCAAATTTTTCTCTCCTAGTGCACGTGTGCTAAACCCCAGACATACAGGAGAGTTCAAACTTTTGTGATACATAGATAGGCTCAAACGACCTCGAGTTTTGACTTGACACTGACGTTTGAGTTCCTCTAACAGTGAGTCAAATAAGTCTGCTGCTTCCTCGGCTGGAACGTCAGGCGCAAAGTCTTTAAATTTCACCGTGTAGGTGTAAGTTGTCGTCCTAAATTTTCTCGAAGTCGCTCTCTGAATCATTTCGATGCTAAAATACTCTTTTAGGTCTACTGAATCCTTTTCCTTCTTGGACGCGCTTTGCTGTGAGGGTATGGTAGTGAAAGTGGTCCATGATGTCTGTTCATTCTCTTTTTTCATCTGCGTAGAGTGATTCATCTTTCTCGGTGTTTGTCCTCGCAATGAAATGTCATTCTTGGAAGTAGTCCCTTTTTTATACTGGGTGATATCAGCATGTCCATAAGGTAATGTCTTGTGGTCTGCAAGTCGCACTGGTTGCACGTAGTTTGCCATGGCGTTAGTAAATAAACTACTAAGATGTGGTACTGCATTGGTGATGGGATCCTGAGGCAAAGCATCGCACTCGAGTTTCTCGTTGGACTTAAGTCTTACACTCGATACCTGCTGTTTGAAACTATTCATCTTTCTCGCTTGGCGCTTGTAGTGACAATGAACTATCGGTCTTGAACGTTGTCCCTTTTTATATGCTGGCCAATATCGGCGTGACCTTACGGTAAAGTGAAGTGGTTGGGAAGCCAAACTCGCTTCTGGTACACGATTTGATAAACTTTTTCCAAGGGTCGACTGACGATTTGGTGTGTGGGTAAACGTACAATCTTGTGCGGTTCGTTGGTGGTCACTTTAAAGTTTCCATCCTGTCCAGACTCCAAAGCTTCTTTCAAGACGCCAAAGTTCACCAGTCGACTGGTACGATAATTGAGAGTCAATCCTTTCACTTTACACTCCGTGTGTACTTCTTCTTGTGGGTCACGGTATTCGTAGCCGTAATTTTCGGGACCGCCACTTGCGAAACTTAGAATCTTGTCGTCGGGATGCTCGTCCGTCCAGGCTCCTAAACGGTCTCCTTCGATTTTAGAGTGTTGTTGACCCAGACGATCGATGTAGATGCAACTGTCCGTGTCAAAATACAACACACGATCTCCTAACAGTTCCAAAGCTTCGTACAGTTTTAAGCGAGCATGGGCTGTCACGTAGGCTGTAATGATGACATTTCCAAATTCATCGGCTTCTACAAAGTCCAGTTCTTCTTCGTAATTGACTAAGATCAAGTCCTCACGAACGACGTCCACGTGTTTCATGTATTTAGTTTTGTCGCGAATCATCTGGAAGTAGCGGGAAGGTTCTGCCAAATACTCCGTCTTGGGAAAACACGGTCGTTGTGCCATTTTGTCCCACAAACAATTTAACATCACTTTGGCAAACGATCGCCTTCCTTCGTTTTTCTCGATGTTGTCTAAAGTGATGCCTTCCTGCTCCCAGTATTTCTCTTTGAATTTTGTTTGGTCTTCGGATGTGTGGCACCAGGAAGGATAGCCGCTGGCTTCTTGTTTCAGTTTCAAAAAGGCATTCACGTAGTCTGTGATAATGCCTTTCTGAGTCTTGTCGCCCTTGTGGTAATTTTCTGTCTTGGGAAAGTGGAAAATTTCGTACACTTTTAACAGTTGGTATCCCAGGTCCAGAGCTTTAAACAATTCCACGCTGACCCACGTTCTTGTCAAGGCGCGTTCTTCCTGGGTGTGCTGACAAAGTCGGCCTTGGTTGCACGTTTCGGCACAAGTACGACACATAGGAAACATCAGTTTTCCTTGGCAATGATGTGGTAAAACAGGATGGTACAAGTTCGTGGGAGGCAAGACTTTGCACTTGATCAATCCTTCGTATTGTCGAATGTTTCCCACGTCGATGTGTTCCGTCAGCAATTGCGGGTGCCCTGCGGGAAAATGACAGTATTTGCACAAGTACGGATACAGTGAACACACGTCCAAGTATTTGATTTCTTCTCCTTTCTCCTCGTCGGCTTGGTACAGCAAACAGGTGGCATTCGTCCGTCCTCCGTACAAACTGTCCCGTGGGTTCAGTGGGTCCACCAGCTTGTAACTTTCCACGATGCGCTTAAACTCAGGATCGGTTTTCAAACGGTGATCGTACTCGTGTTCCCACATTTCTACCACTTGGTATCCTTGCTGTTCTAACTTCAATCGTCGCTGACAAGTGGCCTGGTACAAGTCTTCCATGGTCCGTTGTAAAAACTGATTTTTAGTGTCATGTTGAGGGTAGCAGATGGGACATCCGCGAAATAAGCACCCGTTAAACTCGTACACGATCTGAGGGTTATCTAAGTCCCAGCCATCCACCGAATACCTTCCGATGGTCTTTTCGCCTTCTCCGTTGCGGACATGTTGGATCCATTTGTCTTCCTTGTCGCACAAGTAATGTAGCCAGCGTAGGGCTTTGACCGAGTATTGACGTTTGACAAAATTGGTCGTTTGAAGGCTTATGACAGCTAGGGTGTTTCGGGCATGAATCGTTGACGGTACGCTCAGGAACACGCTTTAGCAATGGTGCAGGCTTCTTTCAAATGATCAATTCCTCCGTGTTTCATGAACAGTTCTCGAAATTGTCCACAGCAACGCCGTAAAATGTCCACGTCGGAACGACAATATTTTAACATTTCTTCCTGAAAGTTGAAGGGGTCCGAGGCGTGAGCGTGGTAGCAAGCGTAGAAAGCTTCTCGTTGATCGGGACGTATGTTGTCGGGGTCGTAGAAGTGTGCCTCAGGCAAATGGGGCAGAACGGTGTGTTGATTTGCTTCGGTATTGAAACAGTGCAAGGCACTTTTGGTGCTAGTAGATTATAAAAAATAATCTTCATAAGGTACCAAACGAATTTATTTCTTCACTGGTCTTTTGTGTTCTGTCATCCTATCCTGTAATCGTTTCATCTTGGTTACAAAAATTTAATTTGACTAAGTACTTTGTAAAACTTAGTTAAAATTTAGAACGATGACATACACCTACACGGTGAAATTAAATGGTTTGCATCATTGGTTGCTATTTATTTGTTAATTAAATTTTAGGGGCGTACGATATGTGTGTAAGCGAAAGCACGCACACAAGTGTTATTGCATTGGGTGACAGTAGAACGGACGGTACTTTAGTCTGGAGTGTTTTGAGAGATGGGCAGACGGAATTAGCATTACTGGAAGAAAGAAAGAAAGAAAGAATGGAGAAGAAAAAACGCAGGACACCATTTTTGGGTCTGTTATTTTTTGCGGTATTATAGGACAAAGGTAATTAACACAACCACACATTCTATGTGAGAAATGTTCATTGTTTTCATTCATTCATCAGTTTTATGAAAAAGGTATTTATTGTCGACTGACTGTTTGACATTTTGCTTAGATCCCAAATTTAAGAGATGACGTGTGTTTCGCAGCACACGCTACCAACAATGCAAAGTTTTCACAAATCTAAGGGCGGGAAAAAAAAGCAGCACCAAAACGCGCCTTGTTCTATTGACAGAGAGAAAATAGGTCGAACATTGTTACATTTTTCTGAACGCATGTTTTCGTTTTAGAATTCAGAGTTAACCATAGGCAGGGTTATACAGTGCAATGTCATTCGAGTCATTCTTGAAAAAGCCGTGTGTTTATTGCCTTTCTGAAAGAAAACGGCAGATCTTATGTTAGAAATTTTTCCGTGACACATTCTAGTGCCAAACTAGGATAAAGCTTAGATATCTGAATTGTACAAGCTCAAGGCAACTCAAGATTTTATTTCATCCAACGATTTACTAATGAAAGAAAAAAAATCGTTCTACAATTTTTAGGGTGTAAGTTTTAGAAAAAACATTATATGACAAACGGAACAGTTCACGTAATTTTGGTGACTACTGATCACAGTTTTGGAGGTATCTTTTAACGGGAACAGATGCCATTTGATTTCAGTCAAAATTACGAGAGAGAGAGAGAGAGAGAGAGAGAGAGAGAGAGAGAGAGAGAGAGAGAGAGATAATGTTATTCCTACTTTTGAAAATATCACGACTCTTACGTTTGTATTGCATATTTTCCTTACAAAATTTCAAAAATACACATCTCATTGAAATAATTGCTCCTACAGGAAAAACCCACTATTGTAAAATATCACAAGAATGGAATAGTACATCCAAACGTGCCGTGATGTATTTTGCAATAAGACTGAAATTTCAACGAATCACCCATGGTACGATTGTTTGCGCATTAGTTTTATTGTTTGTAAAGTGACTAATGGACAAGTACAGAAAAACACGTCTGATCTTCTCGCTGTGCGAATAACAATTGAAACCGATTTGAAGCTAAAGCAGTGTAAAACATAGGTTAGCCAATGAAGTCACTTACAATGAGTGACGCATTTGTTTGGTTCTAAATTCAAGGCAGGTAGTGTAGTGGTCAGGGGCAGAATAACACGTCTGATCTTTTCACAGTACGAAGCGCGACTGAAGGAGATTCGAAGCTAAGGTGGTAGAAAATAGATGTAGCCAATAAAATTACTTCTAACGACTGACGCATTGTTTTGCCTAGGCTCTTGAATTTGTACCATTGCAGTGCAGACGGGCTGCAGAGTGAACCTTACAATCCTGTATTGTGTACCGTAAGATTTCTTCTTGCCACATCCAATACTTAACTGTACCATTATTCTTCGCGTTTTGAAACTGACCAAAACAAAAAAAAAAAAAAAAATATTTTCTCACTTGGACATTTTGACATACACACGTTCGCATAGGTAGAGAGAGCAATGATATGGTACTGAGTGGTAGTTTTTTTCAAACTAGTGAATTTGGGGTTTGTGTGAAGTAAATAAACTAAATAAACTAAAGTACAGTGAACCTCAAGGATGATAACCCAAGCTGTCCTGTCCATTAATGCATGTATTTACATCAGAAGAAATAAGATCTCTAAAACACAAAGATATAAGGCAAGCATAATTAGAATGAACACATAGATAGCAAACTGTACTAACAAAGGTATGTTTTCCTTCACGTCCGCGTAACTTAAAGTTTCAATCCCCTTGCAAGACAAACTTAAGCTCTAGAACCTGCACGGGAACGCTATCAAATACATCACTGGAAGAACTACAAGTCATCACCGGAGAACTGCCGTTAAACCTCAGGAGAAAGGAACAGATTCTACGTTATGCCATCAGGATCTCCTCACACCCCATCTCAAATCCAGTAAGACAAGCCATTGAAAGATCCAATATCCCCTTCAACCCAAGGTACTCCAAACAGCCGTCAGCCGCCAAGAAGATACACACTCTTAAGATGGAGCTGAATATCGCAGAATTACAAGCGGAACCACTAATCAACATAGACCCTACCCCATGGAAAAACACTACTCCCCACATTAATTTCCAGGTACAAAAGATGAACGGATACAGCATAATCCATGGAAGTTATTGACAGGAATCCTCACATTACTGGATGAATTATATACTCAGCACACTCACATCTACACAGATGGATCAAAGTCACAAGAACTTAACCGAACAGCAGCAGCAATGGTGGTACCAGCTCAGAACATCACAATTCGGACCAGACTTCCAGACGGCACCACTATATACACGGCAGAACTATGGGCAATCTTACAGGCTCTTAAATGGATTAAATCACAAGGAAAACTGCAGTACCTCATCATCACTGACTCCCTGAGTGTGCTTAATTCCATAGAAACAGGTTCATCTAAAATCAGGCAGAATATGCTCCAAGAAACCCTGATGAGTCTACGGGAATTGTAATTGAACCATATCCTGGTAGAATTCCTCTGGGTACCTTCACACATTAACCTCGTTGGAAACGATAAAGCAGATACTGCAGCCAAACAAAGTCTACAGGACACAGACGTACATCCACTAGATCCTAGTGTTCAAGAACTCTACAGTCCAGTCACCAAAGCCATTAACCAAAAATGGCAACGTCAATGGGAGCTTTCCGAAAAAGGAAGGAAACTACACCAAATCCAACCGAGCATCAGAAGAGGGAATCCTATTCATCTGAAACTTTCTACAAGAGATCAACAAATCATAAATCGATTGAGGACAGGTAAAACACTCATAGGAACCAGCCATGGACCAGACGCCGATATCAACTGCCAGACATGCAATCTTCCAGACACCATAGAACACATCTTCAATGACTGCAGACAATACACCCGACCAAGGAAAATATTCACAGACTTCCAGAAAAAGATTGGAGCACCAACCACATATCCCGACTGCCTCAACGAAAAGAAAAGTCCTAACCTGCAGAGTACATGCGACAACATAATCATCTTCCTCAAGGATGTTAATAAATACCAATATATTTAATACTTACAACAATTTGTAAATTAATATAAATCTTTACTCTTAATGCCAACATCAAATTTTAAGATAGATATTAAAATTGATGAATAAAGAAATCAATATGGTATCCTTGACTTCTTATTACTATAATTTATATACCAATACTATGTACTATATACAAATGAATTGCTATAAGCCAGACACCTAGAACACC
>JAECUM010093684.1:0-101147 GCA_016617855.1 Megalonaias nervosa | reverse complement strand
TCATTCCAAGACTCATCAACTTAAAGCTCCATATTCAATGATGTGTCAATTTGAGATGCAAGACAAATTTGATTGAAATTAAACATTCCCTGTGAAAGTTAAACAGTTGAACAATCACTAGGAGGACTGGCAATCAGGGGACATAACTCCTATAAATGGCTGGAAATCTAACTCATAAGAGACCTCATAAATATCAAACTGCATTTCCAATTTGGTTAAATTTCAATCAAGTTATCTTACACAAACCACATTTAAATTCCAACAATCCTCAATCAAGTTATCTTCCACAAACCACATTTAAATTCCAACAATCCTCAATCAAGTTATCTTGCACAAACCACATTTAAATTCCAACAATCCTCAATCAAATTATCTTACACAAATCACATTTAAATTCCAACAATCCTCAATCAAGTTATCTTACACAAACCACATTTAGATTCCAACAATCCTCAATCAAGTTATTTTGCACAAACCACATCAAAATTACAACAATCCTCAATCAAGTTATCTTACACAAACCACATTTAAATTCCAACAATCCTCAATCAAGTTATCTTACACAAACCACATTTAGATTCCAACAATCCTCAAATTATCTTACACATACCACATTTAAATTCCAACAAACCTGTATCAAATTATCTTGTACAAACCACATTTAAATTCCAACAATCCTCAATCAAGTTATCTTGCACAAACAACATTTAAATTCCAACAATCCTCAATCAAGTTATCTTGCACAAACCACATTTAAATTCCAACAATCCTCAATCAAGTTATCTTATGCAAACCACATTTAAATTCCAACAATCCTCAATCAAGTTATCTTGCAAAAACCACATCAAAATTCCAACAATCCTCAATCAAGTTATCTTACACAAACCACATTTAAATTCCAACAATCCTCAATCAAGTTATCTTACACAAACCACATTTAGATTCCAACAATCCTCAAATTATCTTACACATACCACATTTAAATTCCAACAAACCTGTATCAAATTATCTTGCACAAACCACATTTAAATTCCAACAATCCTCAATCAGGTTATCTTGCACAAACCACATTTAAATTCCATCAATCCTCAATCAAGTTATCTTGCACAAACCACATTTAAATTCCAACAATCCTCAATCAAGTTATCTTGCACAAACCACATTTAAATTCCAACAATCCTCAATCAAGTTGTCTTCCACAAACCACATTTAAATTCCAACAATCCTCAATCAAATTGTCTTGCACAAACCACATTTAAAATTCCAACAATCCTCAATCAAGTTATCTTGCACAAACCACATTTAAATTCCAACAATCCTCAATCAAGTTATCTTGCACAAACCACATTTAAATTCCAACAATCCTCAATCAAGTTATCTTGCACAAACAACATTTAAAGGATGTACGGACAACACGTTTATAATCGAGTTCATGAGTTCATTGAGCAACATCTTCCGGGACCGATTTTTTATTTGAACTTTTTCTGTTTTATGGCACATCAACACATGAAGGTTATATTGTGCCATAGCCAACTGTGAAGTGCCTTGCCCAGGAACACATCACTACAGCCAACCCTAAATGATCTGATGGCAGGATTCAAACCTGCACCTTTCTGGTTGCAAGTTTAATGTACCATCCACTGAGCTACTGCAACTCTGAGCCAATATTTAACTAACATGACTTAAGCTTATTCTGGGGTTGTTTCAGTGCTGTGAACAGAAAATTGCTTATCTTTAAGTATTTTTGGGGGCTGTAATGGTGACTTTGGGGCTGTAGTGTCTATTCTGGAATGCAAGATTATGAAATTCACATTAAATTCTAAACAAGTCCTTCAAATGGACTGATGTTCAACTGGTCAAAAAGAATTTCCAGGAATCCAAGATAAAACCATTTTGCCTTTTAAACTTCTGCTTAGTAATGAAATTGTCTCTGAAATTCCAACATACCAAATTTGGTAACAAAACTTTTTTTCTAAAGTTACCATGTTCACAATACACCTGTAAGTGCAGCGAGAAGTCTTTATCATTACCTTTGATCTTGAACAAAATATCATACCTAGAAAATCAATGAACTTTTCTCAGACAATATCAAGATTTAACCACATGCTAAATTTCATTAAATCTGTTCAGTAATTTGGGGGGGGGGTTGTGAGGGAAATTATCATAGTGGTAATTTAAGATATATCCACAAACTGGGTTTAATGAAACAAATCTGTGTTTGTTTATGTAATCACGCTTACAAACCAGCAAGCAAAAATCCCAGGTCATGACCTTTGACCTTGCAACCAACGAAAGAATCCTGATTATTGACTTGTTCATTGAAATGTAACATTATATGAAGTATTCTTGAAATTTCCCTGTACATATACAAATCACTGTGTAAATAAGTATAAACTTGCATGCAATTACCTCGGACTTGAGCACCAGTCAATTAGGTCTTTGCAAAAATGCAGATATTTTGGTGGGCAGATAAACCAATTTTTATTCAAAAGACATTAAATATAAGTAAAGAGGAGTTTTAATGAACACCCCATGTCAATGGCACCAAACTTTAAGATGAGTTGGGATAACAAGATGTTTGAGATGGCTATGGTGCCATGTTGGAGAACAAACAAGCACCATTTTCAATAGAAGCAGTTCTATTTTGCTTCAGAGTTTGAGTGAAAACTCCATGTTGATATAACCCATCCATTCAGAGTAAGTAGTTATATAAAGATTTTCAGGATGGACATAAAGTCAACCATTTTGGAAGCTGTATCAGCTTCATCTTAATGATGGAACTATATACTGCAAGAAAGAAGTAGTTTATTTTTAAAATGTTGATAAGGTCATCTGTTCTAGGGAAGCAACTTTTACAACCTGTGCCAATTTCAGAAGTCACACTTAAGTCATTTTAAAATATATCCAAATACATATACTGAGAAATGTTTAATTGAAAACTGCATGTCACTATGACCATCCCTGAAGACAGGTGATTAGCACCATCTTCTTTAGGACCAGCAATATATCATAACAAGTCTCTAAGCAAACCTCCGATGTTACTACATCCATCCATTCAATCAAGGTAACTACAATATTTTAAAAGTGTTCTCCACTACTGCCATATTACATCAGAACATTTTTTAGGACCAACAAGGCACGATATTTCTTTTTGTTAAAACTCCATCCAGCTATGGCCATTCATTGCGGTGAAGCCATAATAAAAAAGATTTGTTGGCCATGTTTGATCTACACCACTTTTAATTGTTGCTGTTGTGTGCCTAATGCCACAGTTCAGCACATGATCATGATAGGTTATGCATGGCAGCCAGTATATAGGGTGGAGGAAGAACCCAGGAAAACTCCGATAAGAACTACCTATCCATGGGAAGCTACTGGTAAGCTTCTCACATGCACACATTTGCCGAGTATGAGATTCAAACCCACACTAAGATAAGAAGTCAGTCATCCGTTGTAACAGACCAAATTTTTAGGTCGATATCTGTTTGGTTATTGTTAATCTCTGTAGGCAACATTTAGCTAGACACATGTATGATTAACTAGATTTATGGGGAATGGCCGCGTTTAAAAAGCCACAATGTACGGATTGGTTCAGCCAAAGTCAGGAGTTATCAATATATAATTAAGGGCTTAGTTTGTTTAAACTTACCGGAACAGAGTTCAAATTCTGGTTTGTATGGAAACTGACAGTTGGGAAATTGACTAGAAAACAGTTGGTAGCCATTTGTTGTCAGACGTATTGCAGTGTTTCGATGCTAGTGAGGCGGGAATTTTATGTCATCCCGATCGGTTATGCTGTGGAAGGGGCATGGTTTCACACAAAAACTATCAGTTTAAATGTGCAGTAGTGGAATTTGCAACTCAGTCTGCACTTTTCTACAAGAGAAAAGAACATAAGAACAGAGGGCTCCGAGAAATTTAATGAGTAAATCTCTCGTAAAAAAGCATCCAAGGGGGAAAATGATTGTCTGGAGAATTGACAGACACCAAAAGCTTGAAACACAAGGTATTTGCATAAATCTCATGTAAGTCGTTGATACTATGATGATTTGTTTGATTTAATTGCTTGTATTTGCATGTATTTGCAGGGATTTATTTGTTTGAGTCGTAGATCAATTTTCATGATATGGTATAATTGTGTTGAGTTGTTTATCTGAGTCCGCACAATGATATTTTTCTTTATATGTACATTGACGGCTCGCTAAGTTATAGTCTCGATTATTGTAGGAAATTATGTACCCAGACTTTCATGCTTATTCTATATAGGAAATTATGTATCTAGCATAACTGTGTTGAGTTTATTTATCTGAATTCGTACAATGATACTGTTTGTTTATATACCTTGACGAATTGTTGGAATGTAGATGTTACGGGAAGCCGTGGAAATTATCTGAATGAGTTTATTATGTGTACTTGTAATACTAACGTAGGGTAAGGAATTTCATTCATTCTCGTGTAATGAGACTAGTAAGGAATTAATGTCTCGGTGTGGTGCAAATGGTCATTAGCAGACCATTAGTCTGTGGAACTAGGTTGTATGTTCTGTTATGACCAGTTAGTCTAGATAGCCATCAATGTCTGTTTGAATCCGATAGAATTACATCTGACCTTGAGGGGTGAGACTAATGATTTATTCCCATATAATGTGACGGAAGATTTAGGTTGCTTTTGTTTATATTTTTACAGGGCGAGATAGTTTCGGGAAGAGACACGTTTTACAACCCAAACAAGGGGCTGCCAGAGTAGTGGGCCAAAAAGGAAAAAAAAAGGGCGAGATACCAAGAATTTTGGAAAAAGGAGAGTAGAGCAAAACCGACTTACCGGTGCGAAGAAGCCCAGAAGTACAGTCTGAGCGGACCTTTTGGACGGAACCAAACACCAGGTTATGAATCGATACAAGGCAGTGTTATTCGATTTCTCACTCGGTTAAATGATGATTTGATTCTATCGTAAACAGAATCGGCTATTTTTATAATCTTATTTGCATTTTTGAAATTCCTTGATTAAGTTGATTCCAAAAGAAAGAAGTGTATCTTTCGAACTGTAACGTTTATATCATTTGTTTGTCAAATTTTATTGTTTTGAAATTTGATTAAATTTTTGTCTTTATTTGTAACGGGGGCTCGTGTTATTCTGTTCTATATATCAGCTCAGATTATTTATTTATTCCACCCATCAGTTCATACTTTGTACTGGCCTTACTCGATACTGGGCAAATTACACCACTGGCGATCACCTCTAGATATGAAAGCCAAAACCAGTAAACCCGCCACAAATAAGATGAGGAGGGGTTTACCACATCCGTAAAGGCAAGCACCTCAGACCACTCAGCCACCTGTGACCACTTTTATTTAGTACCATGCGGACATAAGTCTTTTAGTGAAAACTAGAGATATGACCATTAATTCAGAAGGAATAGCAATAACAAGATTTTCAGGATGGCCATCATGGTGCTGGTACTGTGTGTCAGATTGGTACCATTTTCATCTAGGACCAACTATTCAGAATGGAAGACTTTCTGTCAAAATCCCATGTTGATATAACCATCTAGTCAGAATACTGATGAAATGGATTTTCAAGGATGCCACAGTGGCCTTAGTGGAGGTGTGATGAGCACCATTTTCATTTAGGATCAAGCACAAATTGTTGCAAATCTTTCTGTGAACATTGATATAAATAGGAGCTGTGATAACACAATTTACAAGATGACCATAGTGGCAACCATAATGGATGTCATTTAAGATAATCAGTCTTTTAGCGAAACCATTTCAATATGACCATCCACTGAGAAAGAATAGCAACAAGATTTTAAAAATAGGCAGTAGTGGCCACACTGGATATCTAAGGATACCATTTTGATTTTATGACTATCTAAACATCTTTTAGTGAAAACTCCATGGTGATACAATCATCCAAATAATAGTAGTCATGATGAAATTTGCAAGATGTCCACCAAATTGTATATGGGATTACTGCCAACAATTTCTTTAGTACTAAATAAGCATTACAATGAAGTCTTTTAGAGAAAACCCCAAGTCATTATGATCATTCATTCTGGAAAGATGTTCATGGTGGCCAAAATGGCAACTTTACTGGATAACGGCATTAATTTCATTTTGAACCATCAAGACATCATACAAAGTCTTTAACTGAAAATAATTCCATGGTGATATCACCACCCATTTAGGAGTAGTGCTGATAATAAGACATTCCAAGTGGCTTCCATGTCCAAAGATGGGAATATTTTCATTCAGGAGTAACTGGACCTTGGGATGAATGTTTAAGAAAAGTTTTGTGGCAATCCTCCCAGTAGTTTAGGTGGAGTAATGACCACACCCTTGTACCCATGGATGCTGGATGATTGAGTCAAGGCCATAACAAAAGTTTCTCAGGACGATCACCAGCAGAGCTAAAAATCACGCCCTTCCAAAAAAACCAACTTAGTGCCCCAAATCATGCATATCATTTGGGAAGCCATATCTTGTTTACTTCCTTTTTTTTTTTTTTCAAAACAAAGAAGTCAAGTTCAGACAACAAATTAAATTCACATATACTGTGATATTTTGTCAAATTACTGTGCCTTTGTGGTAAGACAGGCAAACACACTTACAACCTACAAATCATCCATCCAAAAGTAAGCTTTTAAAACAATGCAAAATTCCCTTGCACATGTTCACAATCAAAATCCAGCACAGTGAAATCTCACCGTTTACATCCAGGAACACCTGTACCATGTCAGTGACATAATGAAAATGGAAACTGTGTAATTGACCCATATGAAGGTTTCATCTGAAAATATTATATTTATTTATTTTCCACTAATTATTCTCAGCCAATCAGCAACAATCATTTTTTATACATAGTATTTACTCTTTTAGCACATATAGGCTGGTTCGCCAGCTCATAAAATGGTTTTATGTGATTATTTCCTCATAATTTTTCATTTCTGTAACAGACCTTATTAATAATTAAAAAATTTGATTCAGGTTTAGATTTCAACTCAACCAATGTCACCAAAACATCTCAGTGGTGATTTATGCTGGTCTACATTTCAGGTTACAAGCCTAGAAACATAATCATGGTTCCATGGAGTGAAGAGCTGGTCACGACTAAACCTTGACACCAGTTGTATGCAGGTGATCATTCCCAAGTTGATGCTAATACCCACCTATAGAAAGGTTAACCAGAGCCAATAATGTTCAGTGCCTTGCTAAAGGGTGCACAACAAGGACTACATGAGACTTGGATACCAGCTCATGTGCTCTTATTTTCAAAAAATTCAGCTATGCTGTTTTTCATGTTCAAGCAGACATAAGAAAATTTCATTGAAACCTTCTTTCAGATATAACCTATGGGTTACATCAGGAAAAGTGGATTTTTCTTTTCAAGGAAATTCTTTTCAAAGATGGATAATTCTAAGATACCATGAAGCTATCTACAATGTGCTTAGATCTTAAAATAAAAACTTTTACAACACCTATGCACGATTTACCTTGCAAGAGGTATTGGGAGGTTTGCTTCTCCAACAGTGACTGAAAGCTCGTAGGACCAAGTTACAACAACCTGAGAGAGAAATATTCCACAGAGATTGGCTCCAACTCCAGGGTACATTATAAGAAGTTATCCAGTCCCTTCTCAAGGGCTGGCTCACAACCAACGCAGAGGTTAGCTCCCTTGAGCTTCGAAAAACACCACAAACCACAGATGGAGCCCTTGAATTTGACTGCAGGATTTCAGAAGGAAAATCAATTGAGCATTTAAAACTTCATGAACACAGACTCAGAATGCAAAAGAACAAGTTATTTCCAATGAAAAGCAAAAACAACCATCCATTCAAGCATCATTCAGGTTTCCAATGCAGTAACATATCCTCTCATATACATTTTATCCATCTGACAACACCTATGCTGGTGAATAAAAGTGGGAGGAGGAAGGGAATCTGCTCATGTAAAATCAGATAATGACAAATATTTGCTTTGAGGTGGCAAAATTAGTTACTGTAGAAAATTGGTTTTTCAAACTTCAAAGACCAGATGAAAGTATCATAATGGCTACTAATGGTTTTCATGTCTGCAAGTTTGTTATAAACACACATCAGATTAATGACCTGCTGTAAATAATGTTACTTCATATACAATTTATCTTCATGTAAATTTGTCAAGAGTGTTTGAAACAAGAAGATAAATGTCATTGGTAGTATGGCTGCTTGCAAAACTTTTGTCGAAATGGTGTAGAATGAAACATCTGGATATCAAGTTATACTGCTCTGCTGACAATGGCGTCCAAATGTGAGCTAAATCCATAGGCTAATATAGGTTATGTGACTATGAAATATATGTCAAAGTGACCAACTTCTGACTGACTGCTGCAGTACACCTCATGATGCATGTACATGCCGAGTTTCATGAATCTTCAGGTAACAATGTCTGCAAAACTTGGATAAACCCAAATCCTTAAAAAAGTGTTGAAGCCAGGTGGACAGATGGATAAAAGGACAGAGACTGGCATAAGGAAAACATTAACAATCCCCAGGCCAGAATTATTTTGTAATCTGGTGAAAAGGTGGAAAGTCAATTTCACCAAAATTTATCTGCTACAAATTTCCATGAGAAAAGGATGTCTTTTAAAATAAATTTGCTTGTAAATTTACAAATCCTTCGAATTTTCTCAGATTGTAGAATCACAATCAAACTTCTGTAGTATAGTTTTTATTGTTAATTTATTAATCTTCTCAGATGTCAATCTGCAAATAAATTACAAATCGAAATTTAGGCCTACATGCACATGAATACACTGGAAACCAAAACAAGACTACTGACAAACAAAAATTATAGCATAAACAACAGAAACAGGACAATGAGAGATACAGATATCTTAATCACAATGAAGAAATGAACCCATTAAAGAAGGCAACAACAGCTTTGCCGAGTCAATACATATCAGACAGCTATTGCTAATAGCTGCTGTAATCAACATCAGCCAATAAAATATTCAACAATTGGTAGTACTTTTCCATTCATCTCTGAATCAAGCAATGATAAAAAAAATCATCACTGTAAGCAGTAACAGGAAAGAAACACACATATACCCTTGATCTTAAATTGTTTCCTTGAATTAGCATAACATGTTACCTCCCTTGAATCAAAGCAAGACTGAAAGCCACAGAAAAGATCATTTGTGCAAAGTGAAGAATTCAAGTGCTGAAAGCATTTCATTGCAACAACTTGAAAAGAGTCAAAAATTCAGCACACATTCTGTGTAGTGGATAAAAGCTCAGCTTCTAGCAACAATTACTGACTCTATTTTATCATAACGAAATGAACAGAACTAAAATTTCAGCACCCATTTTGTGGTGGATGAGATAAAAGCTGCAAGCAAGAAATTGAAGATACAAAGAAAACTTTTCCATACCGTTTGTTTATGGGCAATGTAGAAGTCATATCACATGGAACAAAATATTTCATTAGTCTACAATACTGAATATTAATCTGAAATTATTTCCATCTCTCTAGTGTTTATTACTGATGATTTTCAATAAAAAGAGTACAAAGCTTAAAGTGTTCTTGAAAAATCAACTGTTTAGTTGACATCTGCTGACAATGGACTTTAATAAAAATACCTCTAAGATTC
The DNA here is from genome assembly GCA_016617855.1 of Megalonaias nervosa. Taxonomy (NCBI): domain Eukaryota; kingdom Metazoa; phylum Mollusca; class Bivalvia; order Unionida; family Unionidae; genus Megalonaias; species Megalonaias nervosa. The sequence continues at coordinate 91,517 of JAECUM010093684.1, read as the reverse complement.
ATTAATTTTTGTTCCCATCCTCATATTAAGTGATAAATGATATTTCTGCTGTATGTTAAGTTTCTATGTGAGCAAAACTGATTGCCTATTAAACTTGTCATACCAATGGACTGTGCATGGAAGGAACAAGTCAAATGGAACGTATTTTGAATGGTATCCATGAATAAGGTCGCACACAAAAGATTGCGCTTCAAAAGGTCGCACACAAAATGTCGCCGAACAAATGATCTACAGGCTAATAAGATCGCCACATATAAGATCGAAATAACAGGCATCCATGCGTATAATCTTCTCTCGTTTGAGTAAAGATTAAACAAATAAGTGAAGCACTTCACTTTTACAAAGCAAACATTAATTTATATGTGAAATTTAGTGAACAGTGAATACAGATGAAAGAAATAAGCTTTTCTGTGTATAGTAATTGGCTTCACACCTCTCACTAGAATGCATCCATGCATATAATCTTCTCTGTGAAAGAACAGAGCCTGAACGAAATGAAGCTGGAACAATATGTTACCGGACAGCAACCTCCACCAGCAAAACAGGTATACAAAGACACCGCCGAGAGGATCAAAACTATTGTAGCTGACTATGGGCGTCGATCAATTACTGATTATCTCCTGGTATTGCTTATAACTTGAGTTTGCAAAATTAACTAGAAACATTATAGTTTCAAATTTTTTGTGTAAACTTTGGCATAATATTTACTATTATTACAATAATTGCGTCTAATATGTCTACAAATTAGCTATTGTTCTATTTCTCTTCTGACATTACCAAGATTAATTAAAACAATTTTTTAATAATTACAGTAATATTTTTAAAAATATTTGATATAATATATAAGAATTCAATATATATAGATATTATCAGTATTCATATAATTATTAAAGTGTGTTAGGCGATCATATATGTGGCAATCTTATTAGCGTTTCGATCTTTTGTTCGGCAACATTTTGTGCGCAACCTTTTGAAGCGCGATGTTTTGTGTGCAATTTATTGACCTAAACCATTTTGAATCAGCATTTTGGATGTCACTGTAATTTATTTTCTAATAGATGAAATAGATGTTGGGGAAGACTCATGTCATCTGAGACAATCGATCTAAACACACTTTCCATTTTGAACCACATGTATGAAAATGCTATATATATGACAATTTTTGGCAGCTTATATATATGCAAATTTTCCATACCTATTCAAGATGGGGAATGGACACATTTCTCTAAACTTTAAAAATGAAAAACATAAAAAATTGGTTTGTCTTTGTAAAACATCCATTCATCTACTGCAGACTAAAATTTTAAAAAATGACCTGTAAAAATCCCATTTTAAAAAATGAAGAAAAATTTACTATCTACATATGCACGCAAATATGCCTCCGAAATCTCATATGTCTATGATGAGTGCCTTGTTTTTGCTCCATTCATACATGCCAACCCAGGGAGGTATAAGCATAATATATGCTAATATAAGTGGCCAAAAAAATTAATCTGAGAATAAAAATTTAATAAATATATAACTACTACTAATATTAATGCATCTACATTAAGGCTACGACATGATATCTAATATATTATATGCCATAATTACAGTAAACTGTATGAAAAATGTACATTTATATTTATTACTAAACCTGGATCTGCAGTCAAAATATTTGGAAAAATGGGCAAAATCCATGGGGTTAGAACCAGAATACAAACAAAAAAAAACCTGAAAAATTACTTATATTCAACACTAACTTTAAATATTCTACAGGTCAAACTTTTGCAAAATGATCGTGAAAACCACAAATTCTGCAATGAGTTCAATCTGAGTGCTGTATTGCTTCACTCTAATATGCATCTTTATTCTTCTTTGCCAATTTGTACAGTGGGGTTGATTTATCCTTTTTCTGATTGGACATGTTTTGAATTTTAAAAAGACCCCTCTGATCTAAGAATTTTCATCCACAAGTAAAATCATAAAACCCCATTTTGCTTAACATCTGGAGCTATTTTCTTTAAAAGTACAGATGAGTCCGCTAAATAACTTGATTATCAACATAATGAATCTTCAAGGCAAAGTTTTAAATTAGAGAAATCAGTCTGTTTTCTTGGAATAGGCCCCATACAGTTGCTATAAACAGAAAATTAGAAAAGGACATGTAGATTTATGATGGAAAAAATTAGCTCTTACACTATTCTGATGCAGCAGTCTTTCTTTTTTAGAATATTCTCTAATTTTTATGGTTTGTGGAATTAAAGATATGATAATATAAATGACAAACAAATTGTATTCCTTTATTTTTATTTTATCTTGTAATATACCAGAAAAGTGTAATCTACATACAGGCAGTTATCAGATGTAATTTGGTGATAAAAAGCATAATGGTCGGCATGTATGGCTGACATGGTTTTCATTAAAAAAAAGTTAAAAGTCTGAACTGTTCAATATGTTAGTTTTCAAAAGAATGCACAAGTCTCTTTAATGGCACATAAACCTTAACTGCTTGTTTCATCTGTCTATGTTCAGTAGTTTTTGTGAAACATGCTTACAAGGTTTTCCCACAAAGAGTTCCTTTCCAAAAAGTAAAAAAATGTATTAAATATGGATTAATGACGTAACAATCTAATTAATTATTCGACATAAACACATAATCAGATTTTAAATCATCTACAACAGATAGTTTCTGTACAATGAAGCTAACACATTTCCCAAAAGTCAGATGGACACACAGATTGAGAAATCCAAATCAAGAAGCCCCACCAGAAGCAGTGGGTATATAAAAAAAATTATTTTTAGTCAACATATTCAAATTTCATATGGTGACCAGATGCTTCAAGCAAGAAATAGACATGAATTGAACAACCAAAGCCTTACAAGAGAAGAAAATCAATCAACTTTTACACAACAGATACTGATGAGAGAATATACATCTGAAAAGATCAATGCAGTAAAATTTAGTATATCAGACGACATATGTTGCTGGCATCTTTGCAATATTTTTATTTCATTTGACAAAGATTGCCACCACAGCCATGATTTTACTGGCTTCCCTTTCATTCCATTGGGAGCAAAATTAAATCAAATTGTCCTGATAATGGTTAAATCATGTAAAAACAAGAGACCATAAGTGGACCTTGACTGCTCACTTGACTGATGTCTGCCTAACGGTCAAATTAAAGAGCAGTTGTCCTGAAAATATGAATCAGTAGGATGCTTTCTGAAGATATTTCCTCCTAAGCTAGTGACTGCATGTATTATGAAAACAATGGTTTGATGTTTTCTCTATATTTTGTATATAAATTGATATTAAACGGCACAGAGCATTATTTGTCCAATACTGCATGGCCTTTATAGGAGGCTTCTTTCTTACATTTTGAGATAAAGTAACAGAAATGTTTTTATCTAATTTTATGAGATTTGGCATCATTTGGATACATTCTGAAAGCCTTCGAGGTAGGACACTTAATGTCAAATATGGTAAAATTTTGTTGAGCAGCTTATGACAATAAGTTATAAGTTTTTGTTTGTTATAGTAACACTGGCATGCCTGATGTTGGATGGGCACCACTTGCACGAATCTGAAAACCCTTCAAGCTGCTCTGGTGCTTTCTGTACACTTTGATCAAATTCACCTGAGCAGTTTTCAAGTTTATCTAAATTTGGTATTAACTGCCACAATTTGATGGTGGAATGGCATCAATTGTATAAACTTTAAAAACCTTAATGTCAGAGAGCTTTTTGTCAAAGTTCGGCAAATTCTGTTCAGCACAATTTGCAAAGATGTCATTCAAATGCTTTTCTATTTTTAGTAACAGCAGTCAAAACCTGATGGTGGATCTGCATCATTCGTACAAATCCCAAAGCCTCTCTCGACTTGATGCTTTCTTTCCTTTCTGGCAAAAATTGCCATACAATTTTTGAGAAAAAGTCTATTAAAGTTTTTCTATTCTCTGTAATGGTGGCCAGATCAGCATCCTTTGTTCAAATTCATGTGCAAATAACCGATATCTTCCTAATTATACAGGTACTTAATTTCAAATTTATTTTGTGTCAATTTTATCGCAAGTTCAGACAATACATATTATACACCCTCTAATGAGCTCAATGTTGGCATGATTGGTGGTCTTGAAGAGAACCACCAACTCCAAAACAAAAAACCAGCTTCAGAGGGATAACCACTAGAATTGGCAGATCCTGGAACCAAGGATTGAACCTTGGACCAGAGAGGTGAAAAACCACCATGTTTACTGCTGCCATATCAACTATTATTTAACTCCCATTACCTGGGTGGATACTTACAAGGGAGGAATCCAAGAAAGGTTGGACAGATTCCATGAAGATGTCCCACCACATCTGCAAAAACTCGGTGTCATGGCCAGTCCCTGGCAGGGCTGTCACTTTACCTATTGTAGTGTTGTATGTGTGGTGCCATGGCTTTGTGGCACCAATGAAATGGACTATTTTCACATTCTGTCTAAATCTGTAAAGGAAATATAAATACAACTACATAGCCATCTGAAGAAAACAAAGATAACTTGTTTGCCATATGGTCACTTTCAAATAGAAACCTGTCATGGTCACTGTGGCCTATTTATCAAGAATTCAAGTTATTTATACTATCTAGTACTTGCTTCCTAAAATTGCTTTTGAGATCACTGAACAGTATTATCACAAAATACCCCCATTTATTTTTTAACATAATGCCACTTAATACAAACAGTACATTACACAGGATGTAAAATGGCTACCCCAGTATGAAGTCACTGCATTTCTGTGAGATGTTGGAACAAAATATGTTATAGCAGCTATACACAACCATACTTTGACTAATATAATATTATTTGGGCAAACTCCTCCAACAAGAATATTTTAAAATTATTCTGGTTACAAAAAAAGCTTGCAGACTCATCCTAGAGATAATTCTAAAGCATCTTAAATGCAATGAATGATGTAAGTTAGCAGAAAGTGATTTTTTTTTTAGAAAGGCTAATATGGCCCCAATAAATCCCTAGTAACTTTCATGCGAGGTAACACTCCCAATTTATGTATTTCAGCTAACCATCTTTCCATTCCAAAACCTAATAAAGAACTCTTTAAGAAACGTTTTCAATATTTAGGGCCACCATTTTGAACTAGAATCCAAAAGGAAATTTAGAGAAAGTGCAAATATACATACATTTAATTATAATCTAATTCAATGATTGAAAAATGGAACCCATCTGTCCACAGACCACCTGAATGGAACTCACAGACCATCAGTGGTCCACATACCAGTTTGAGAACCTATGCTCTAGCCACTCTAAATTTCTCCATTTACTTCCATCAGACGACTGTTCTGCAGTGAAAAAGATGATTTTTAGTACTTGAAGATTAGGCATCAACATCAAATTATAGGTACCATAATTTCACTAAAACACGAGTCAAATTATCAATATCACAATTTAACTTCATCAATGGTAAATTTATAAGGACTATAACTCAACTTCAATAATGGTAAAATTATAGGTAAATAATTTCACGCCAATAATTGTCAAAACATTGAAACCATGATTTCACTCCAGTAATAGTCAAATTATTAGCAACCATACAATGGCAACCATACAAGAATGGCCAAATTATCAGAGATACTGCCAGGAATTTTCTTAAGAGGTGGATGTCTGCTACACCTACCTCCCTAGAGGGCAATTGGGCAGGTGGGTGGGTAAACTGAAAGGGAGCTGATAGGTGACAACATTATTATAAGGTATATGCAAACCTAATTTAAGACAATGACTTTAATTAATGACTTTAAAGCACTTCTCTGACAACAAATATATAAAGTATGTGCACACCTAATGTAGTTTACTGAGCTGGTAAATACTACATTCTGCTTCTTATCATTCCACTCCTTCTAAAACCTCTGAAATGGCCGATCTGACCCACTTTATATCTGAATAGCCATCAGTTTTATTCACCATTTCTGCTGTTAAGAGCAGAGTGAATTGTTTTGTTAACTAAATCCCATCACAATCTGCTGTTTGTAACAAGAGAACCACTGCAATTTTGGACAATTTAAACGAACTAGAGAAAAGGGCTTCACAATATTTGAATGTAATTTTTCAAAACTCAGCCTTGTTGTCCCAGGGATATTTATGTCATAGGATTACATTTCTTGCAAGGCTGTATTCAGCCAAGGTTGCAGCCTTTAAAAAACACATTAACCTAAGCAACCATTTTAATTAGTAATGGATTATCTTTCTTAAATTCTTGACAGAAAACACATAATATCCCTCCTTTGTTGGTTTTTTCCTTGTAGTTACCCAACCACCTAAGAATTTGGTTCCTTTTTTTTCTCTTTTTCTCAGCCTCCAGTTCCCCTTCCATGTACTGTGAACAAGGTGTTGAATATTTCCGTTTCACTGGTTTATGCGACATCTTCAGTTCGCAGCTAAACAAGGGATCTTTCCACTTGCTCTATAGCATTGACCATAGCAGACTACCTTACTATTAAGAAATCCATTATCTTCTGTTTTGACATTCATAAAACTTGCTTGTTATGCTCTATAAAGTTCTTTTATGGCTGATCATTTGACTGGATTGTTACGCCCCTTCTCTGAACCCTTGGATAGTTTCTGCAAAACCACTGCTGACCTCCATCATACAGATGCTTGAATGTACTAAACTCTAAATATACCCCAGTATACAATGACTGAGATCATTGTCAAAATGGACAACCAAGACTTACTTTTCAAACCTTTCTTTACAATTTGTGTGTTAAAAAAATATATCTTGCACTGGGTATAAAATTCTGGGAACCAAAACGAATTTTCGTTAACTTCCCCCAATGGTTTAGAGAAGTTACATCACAAGCACCCTTTGTTGCGAGAATCACTTGATCCTACGGCCTGGCAGCATTTCTAAATTATAGGTAGCATAATTTAACTTCAATACTGGTCAAATTATAGGTACTATAATTTCACTCCAATAATGGTCAAATTACAGATACCATAATTTCACTCCAATAATGGTCAAATTATTGGTACCATACTTTCACTCCAATAATGGTCAAATTATAGGTGCCATAATTTCGCTCCAATAATGGTCAAGCTAATCAAATTTCAATAACTTATCTCAGTAATCGCATCTTCCACACTGAAACGCAAAACCCGTTGCTACACAAAAGGATAGATCAAAATCTCAAGATCACATTTTAAGTATGACAAGTTTCAAAGGTGGCACTTTCATAAATATAATTTTGCCATCCCTTTATTTTTCACATACTGAAGGTTTCCTTGATTTCATGCATTCCATTTACTTATAACATATGATCTGCTGAGACAACTATTTCTGAACATTAAGACACTTTTTTTTGAAGCGGATTTGTTTTCATTTGTGAGGTAATAACCTCTTTGGAAATATTAAAAGTTAAACATGAGACCCACATGGGCCTGAGATTGCTCACATGACCGATATCTGCCTAATATCCAAAATGCAAAAGCAATTTTGCAAAGAAATCCAAGTCAGCAGGAAGCTTTCTGTTGAAATTTCACCAATACTGTTGATTACATATGTTATGAAAACAAGTTTCATGATTTCTAAAGATTTTCATTTTCATCCTTATGTGATGAAGCATTAGCACTATTTGTCCAATACTGAAAGGCCACTATTTTATGCTCTTTGTGTCCAAGGTGGTCATATCTGCTCAGTGGGATTTTTTATAGATAAAGTGGTGTAAATGTTTATTTACTCTTTTTAGCTGCTGCTTTATTTCATGAAGAACAGAATCCTTCTGTACAAATCTGAAAGGTGTTCATGCAAGGACATTCAAAAGTGGCAAAATTCTATTAAATAATTATTAAAATTTTTCAACGTTTTGTAGAACAGTGGTAAAATGCCAATATTTACAGATTGAAAACCTGAAGCCAGAACAAATCATCAAAATTTGGTATAATTTTGTTCAGACATTTAATTTAAACTTTTCATTTTATGGAGACTGATAGAGTGTCTCCAACTCCCAACTACTTTTTGCTCTTTTACAGAGTTACCCAATCTGTATAAGGCAGGGGCATTCTACCTTTTTCTGGCTCTAGACCAAAACAGATAAAACATAAAATGCTTAAGACCATGGGCAACATGAACAGTTCCTTATCACTAATTATGCATATTAATTAAAATGCTTATTTTTTTTAAAGGACTGCTTGCATGGCCTCATTCCGCACAATGTGAAGGACTGGGCCACCTGCCCCCAGTGGGTTAGACATGCCTGGTGTAAGGGGAACTATAAAGTAGCAATATTACTCAAAACCTCATTAAAAAAATGAGATGAGGTTTATTTGCAGTAAAAACAAATATAATATTCAGTGATTATTAACCCTTCCTAATCTCAATGCAAACCTGAATAGAACTGACAGGAAATAAATCCTCTATTATCATGCTATGGGCACAATGTAGAGTTGCCATCACTGCTAATGGAAAAGGCTTAGACATCACTGGGATGTTGTCCAAGGAAAGCAATTAAAAAATTCTATATTACTGACATTACTTTAGAAAACCTGTGTGGAAAATTTATGACTGGTTGTAAATTGCTAGTGATCATCCAAGATCTCCGATACTTTTACCGACTTCATCATTCTCTTTCACAGGACAGATTTTTGATTATTATAAATATCAAGCAATTCTCTTTTCCTATTATTTAAGAAAAAAACAGTTGCAACTTTATCGTTTTATGTCCAGTATCTCCCCATGTTCATGCAGGAAGCAACAGCTGTTGTATCCATGATATCAAAATTAAAAACAATCACATCATTTCAAGCTGCATAAATTTTAAATAAGCAGCCATCCTCAATACAAAATTTTAACACAAGCACTTAAGTTAAGGACAGTACAATCACATGGTTCATACAACCCATGAGAATTGTTTTTCAAGGACTTCCAAAGACTACATAAGTGTTCAAGGAGTATTTGTCTATGGAAATTGAACTTTCTAGATATGTTAATTTGTTCATCACTGCAAAAATAGGTACAAAATTACAAGAATAAGCATGCTGCTAGTTACTGCACTATGATAGCAATGGGGTACAGCTGCATTTGCAAACTACCCATGCTACGTGTCATTTGATACACCCAAATTTATTCCATGTTGTTTATTTTTATTCATTAATTTTGGAAAATAATTTTTTTAAATTTTAATTTAAAATGTGATGTTGCATTCACTTTAATTCCTTTAGATAAATTCAAGGTGTTACAGAAAACATGCTGTAGTTTTTCAACAAATTTCAAGACTTCTCAAGGATAAAAACAACTCCTTCAAATATTTTCAAGGCAACCTCTCAAATTCAAGGATTTCTTAAAGTTGTACAAACCATGCATCAGTACATGCACAAAGAATAAAAAAAGCATTAAAAACATAATCTGATCACTGAAAGAAGACATTTCAATGTATTTCATGCATGAAATTGAACTTACTGCTTGAATGCTGGAAGATAACTATAGAACGCTTGTGACACTACATTAAAGACAAATGGAAGATGTTTAGCAATGTCTTTGGTTGACCAATCCTTGAAGTACATGTTCAACAGGCCCTGATCACCACCTGCAACGAGTTCATCATGTATCTGTGAATAAAACTAAAAATTCACTTATATTATAAATCAGCATTTTGACTTCTACAAAAGTGCTGTAGTCAAAAGTAATTTTCAAAGTCAGCAGTTTCATAAACATTACCTGAAAGAACTCCATATCAACCAATAATATACATTGGTCAAAATCTACACATGAAAGGGGTTAAAAGAAAAGGAAACTGAAGCTAAAATAAAGTGTGATTTGTGACAGCATTTCCCCTCAAATACAATATGAATGGATGTCAAAATTTTAAATGGCTGACACGTACATGAAACCATCCCTAGTCCCCAAGGTCTAACCCAAAGCTGGTATCAATAAATCCATTATGATAATGCACATTCACATTCATGTTCATGGATTCTGTGGATGCTACAAATCACAAAATACACCTAGTCAACAACTTTAAGTACCAAGTAACAATAATGCAAACCAAGTCAAATATCTTGCCTACAAAAGCAAAAAAAACCCGTCAGTCAACAGGAATTACTTTTTTCTCAAAAATGGACCAACAATAAAGCCTGATTTTCTAAGATTTTCATGCTGTCCAAAATTCCTGTCCACTTTTAAGGACATCTGAGATAATTATCAGCCCTCCACTGTAAGCCATCCATACTGGGATTCTAATTTCTCAGGCCTGAGTAACCATTCCCCTCCTGAATTTATTTTGGATATCCAAGTCTGCATTTCTTCCATTCTTTATATTACTCTGTAAATAAATGCATCAGTGTTTTTCCTAAAAGTTTAATCTTCTCTTCTTCAAATTTCTACCAATGATCATAGACCATATGCTCTCTATTGGTGAATAAGCTATTCAAATTCAGCAACATATTTCTGTTTGCCAATGAAATTGACAGTCATATCCTTCTTTGGCAATGAACACATTCAATTCAGTAGGCTCAGGATACACTAGATTCAGTCTAAATTGACTAGATTCAGTCTAAATTGACTACATTCAGTCTAAATTGACCAGATTCAGTCTAAATTGACTAAATTCAGTCTAAACTGACTAGATTCAGTCTAAATTGAATAGATTCAGTCTAAATTGAATAGATTCAGTCTAAATTGACCAGATTCAGTCTAAATTGACTAGATTCAGTCTAAATTGAATAGATTCAGTTTAAATTAACTAGATTCAGTCTAAATTGATTAGATTCAGTCAGTCTAAAATCAACGGTACAAGAGCACAGTCGAGCATTAACCCAGGGGACAAGAAGGGCCTAATACTGCTCACCTGACTTATATAATTAAAGACCATTTTAAAAAAAGCAAGCTTATGTTGTGGTTTAAGAACTGGAACCTATATAAAACTATCTCACTACCTTATACTTCATCTATTTTACCCATCTCACTGCACTAAAATTATTCACAAACATAAAGTCATAATTTAATGTGCCCAGATTTTACTCATAATTAAACTCAGATTTTACTCATAATTAAATTCATCCAAGAATCCTGATGACATGAACCTGTTTACTTTCATCAAAATCATTTGGGAGACATGATATAAGCCATTATGTGGTAACCAGCTCAGGCCATCAGATGCAATATTTTATGTGAAAACCAGCTCAGCCAACAAGAACCAATATCACATCATTAGTATCTGTAGATCTCACTTATAACAGAACCTGTCTTAAACCATGATGATACAAATTTATTTACCAAGTTTGAGCAAATTCCAGTTGAAATTCAGTCTTGGGGGTGGGGTTGGGTGGGGTGTAACATTCTCAGCCAATCTGACACAAGATTACTTCATAAATGTGTGTTGATTTTTCATAATCCAAACTGTCCAACATTTTTATAATACATAACTACTTAAAAATTTTATAAAAATCTGAATGAAAATGCAACCTTATGTAAACTCTCTCACTACCATATACACCACTCCCTCAATAACTCGCACCTGGATAACTCGCGAACCTGCTTATAATGCGATGTCCGGCATGGCTCCCGATTTTTTTTCCGAAGAAAATATATTTTAAAATGTGCTGAACGTGAAAAAATCACGATAAGAATTGGTAAATTGGACCTTGATACATAGCTCGTTTTATCATCGAAAATGGTGATTATTGCCGATAAAGATAGAATCCATATTGTGAAATTTGCAAGTCCTAATAAGATATCACATATGTTAGTTTTTTTTGAGACAAACAGTTGTCAATACACTGTAAATAAACAGTCTAGTGAAACAGTGATCAACGAAAAATTCTGGTAAATGCTAACAGGTGGCAACAGAGAATGAAATAAATACCAATTAAATGTCTTGCTATGTGAAATTCACGTTCTAATCCTTTAATTTCGCTTCCATGTAAACACTATAATCGCAACATATTCTATGAAAACATGAAAAGAGTCAATCAACCGTCACATCGAAACCCGTTAGTACTTCTTTGAGAACCTAATTACATGCCGGCTTTGTTTTGATCAACAACTTGGGGAAGTGTTTGTTGCATTAAAAAAATCAATTAAAAGAGACCTGTGTTGTTTTATCACTTTGAATATGTCTTTTGTATCAAATCAAGCAAGGGAAGTACAATAAAAAAAATTCAAAGGCATGCCAATAGGAGCATAAGTTCTTGTGGTCATTACCTATCTCAAAATCCATTTTATTTGACCAATCGAAAATGGTTTCACATTTTTTATGTGCTTAACATCATTAAAGTATATAATATCAGTAATGTATCCTAATCATTTGTAAATGTGACCATGGAGAGCAAAGGAAGTAAGCGAAAGGTGTACTCAGTGACTGAAAAAGATGTGTATCATAGATATGGTTCATAATGGCAAAGCGAGATCCAACATTTCCAATAAACTAAAAATTGCTGAGTCGACATTTAGAGGTTGGCTTAAGGATGAGCAGAAACTTCTGGATTACTTACATGATGTTGATTCAGATGATGGGATCAAACGAAAACGAGCAGGGACTGCAAACGAAACCAAATTAGATGATGCTGTGTACGCATGGTTCACACAGCAATGTGAACAAGGTGTTCCCATCTCTGGAACAATTCTCAAGGCCCAAGCAGAAAAAATGGCAAAAAGTATGGAGAATGAATCTCATTTTAGGGCAAGCCATGGATGGCTTTGGAGATTCCAGCGCCGACATGGAATTAAACAAAATTCACTGTCGGGAGAGATACGCTCATCGAATCAGGAAGCCGCATGTAATTATCCATACCAGCTCAGAGAGATAATAATCCGTGAACAGTACACAGAGGCAGCAGAGAAATCAAAGAGTAACACAAAAAAATTAACAGATTTTTTCAAAATGTGAAGTGATATTTGTCAAATGTGTCACAAACTGCAAGTATTATCGTGTTCTAATTTACGTTGCTTTAAATTTGCAGACCCATTAAATTCATGTTGGTAATGGTTAACCCTTGTGAATTTATTTTTTTTTTCGTTTTACTTCTACCGCAATCAAATCTACCTATCGTTCGATCGACATTGTTTTTTCAAAATGATTGTCGATCTTTTGTATAAAAAAAAGTCTACTTTGGATCAAACAATAAAACTAGAATGTATCCAATTCAACACAAAAATTAGTGACGTAGTACACAATGTGTGCAGTTGTACATGTGTTAATCGAATGGAAACCATGTGAAATAATGTTTTGATGATCTCCTCAATATACTGTAAGTTATCCTGAAATTAATGTTACTCTGTGAGGAAAAAAGTAAACAAAGTACACCACTATGAAGAGATATTTATTCATAGTTAATCTTAGCACGATTATTAATTGAGTATTCAACACTGTAACATGCCAACCCAACCCACTCCCTTTATGCCTCCACGTCGATCCCTTTGTTAGTTTTGTTGTTTGTTATAGGTCCCTTGATAACTCGCGCCCTCGCTTATAACACGGTCAATGTTTTTGGACCCCGTTGTGTGTGAGTTATCGAGAGAGTGGTGTACTATGACCATTTTACTACACTAAAATGTAGCTCAATGTGGCACTGAAAGCTCAACAACTGTGAACAGCCTCTAGAGTAATCAAGTCTGATCAAAACTGGGTCTGAAATAACTTCCCTCTAGTGGTAAAATGCTCAATCAAACTGATGCCATATCATCTCATAAATATGAGTTTCGAAAAGTGGAAACAAGAAAAGAAAATGAAACATAACTCAGCAATATGCAGGTGACAAGTCTCACTCATGATGCAACTCATCCAACATCTTTGTTTTTTAACTTATTAACCAAGTTCTGAAATATCCCTACAGAGAGACGCTCAAATAATCAGATGCAATATAATCTCATAAATATGCACTAATCTCGCTTAAAATAAACCTCAGTGGACATGTTCATGACACAGGCCTATTTACCAAATTTGATCAAATTTGTATCAGAAATTATTTTTTAGAGAGTTAACAAGTTCAACGAATCAGATGTGTGATTTTCTCATTAGTATGTATGGATCTGACTAAATGTGGAACTTGTACTAGATCTTGATGACTTGTATTTCAAGTCTGATATGAACTGGACCAAATAAAATGGGGTCTAATTAACATGAATGGATCATGATGGTTTTCCAACTCATCTGAGATCCTTACAATACAAGCGCATGTTCCAAGTTTTATCAAAATCATATCAGAAAAATAAATTCCTGCTTGGTAATAAACAACTATTAATGAAAGGGTAATGAACAATGGGGACAAAGGGCCCTTAGAGTAAAAGCTTGCTTGGCCTTATGGCGTGGAGAGCTAAAACAGGTAATAGCTATATGACAACATCCAGGTCTAATGTTTTCTTAACACTACTTCCGAGTTAGAAATAAGGGAAACATAAGCATATTCAGCAGTGTGGGATAGGGAAATTAAAGTTCAGAATTTAATGGCTTATAGTTTTGGTATTTTATGGCACAGCAAGACTTACAGTTAAATTATGCCAAGGTAAGTAGAATGAAGCGCCTTGCCCAAGGGCATACCATGGTAACCAAATCAGAAGCTGATCTCATGCAGGATCGAGTGCACACCCTTTTGGTTATGAAACCAATGCATTAACCACTGAGGCACTGTAGCTTCATTAATGGCAGGTTCTTGGAAGTTTCTACAAATCCTCCTCCCAGGGTGTCATGTCCTTATCCCACACTACTGCGTATTATTAATTCTAAGATTCTAGCTTGTTCTCTGCAACGATCCTCACCATCAAAGCTGCCCTTTGTGATAGCAAAGTTGAGAAGCGACTCGTACGTTTTTTGGGATGGCTTGAAAACAAACACTCCAGAGTTAAAACAGTCTGGCCAACCAGCATCAGGGGCTGCTGACAATTCCTCACGATCAAACAACTCATCGACATTTTGTATTACCTGCAAGATATAAAATATGGTTACTCTTTGTTCGCAACTCTAATTGAATTTCAAACAAACAGCTTGGGATAAACACCAAAAGTGAATGATGTTGCAGCATGCCAATATGCCACAACCTGAGAAATTTACAAGAGTCTCCAGAAGGAACTGATACTCTACTGGCCAAAAAGAATCAAAGATATGACCACTTTTTTATAACTGCTGCGTGGAAACCAATTATGAAATTCTTAAGAAACTCCAACATATCAAATTTGATAAATATTTTCCTACATGTGGGATGTTCACATGTTCACAGGTGTTGTTCTCTGTCATGGCCATTGACCCTGATATTACTGTTAGAAAATCCTTCAATTTGTCTCAAGCAAATTTAAGATATCTCCATGTACCAAGTTAATATCATTTAGAAAAAAAAAAACTTCAGGTACTTAAGTGGCATGATTCAAGGTTTTCATCAGATATATCCACAAAATGGACTTGATAAAGATCCATTTATACCTGTTTGTGCTATCATGCACACAAACCAGTACAACTCAAGTCAAGACCTTGACCTTAACATCAATGTCAATTCTGGTCCTAAAACACCTTGACAAAAGTCTGGATTTGTTGTTGGTCTGATCTGTACATTTTTATTCTAGAACCACTTAAATACTGCAGAAAGTTGTATCAAATACCCAATGTCAATGCCATCATTCATGCAAAGAGAAGCAGTGATAACAAAATTTTCTGGATGGCTACTATGATGCCATGCTGGAGTTTAGATGAGTATCATTTTAGAAATTTCATTCATAACCATCTACCTATTGCTATAAAAATATCTTAGTGAAACCCCATGTCATTACCAGGGCCCGGCTGTACATTTTCCGAGGTTATGCTTGGAATTCTGACCTAAAACCTTGGACGTCTGAGGTTTTTCCATGGTTTTCCTAGGAAAACCTAGGAAACCTCGGACAATGCTATTTTGTCCAAGGTTTTATAAGCAAACCTCGGACATTATCTCATACATTAAAAAAAACCTAGGAAATACCTTGGACAATGCATTGGACATGAGAACTTAGTTTATTTTTGCCTCGGAAAAACCTCGGAAATAAGAACTTAGTCATCTTTTAGTTTGGACATAGCTCGGAAATGTAGACTTAGAAAAATTTTAGCTAGGAAATGGACTTGGTCTATTTTAATTATGCACTTAGAGATTTCTATATATTTATTCAGAAAGTATTTTTACAGTTTATTAAAATGAATAATGTTTGTCATTACCAAAACAACTAACAAATCTAGGATTTAAATAAAAAAATTGACTTAATGTTGATTGATTAATATGGGTTTTACAGTGTACCATCTCAGTTCTGGCAACATGGTGCCAAACAGGATCACATATTTTGGTTTCACATCTTATTTACATGGAGATAAAAATATGAGATAAAGAACCAAAACCTATATTCATGCTGGAATCCCCCGTTAGAAAAATTCTTAGCATTCACACACTTTTAATCACTTCATACAATCATGTTAGTGTAACACAGTGGTCCCAATTCTAATGCCCTGTAACCACACAGGACAACTGTAAAAATATATTTTCTAACAGCTGAATCTAAAGTAAAATCTTCAATGCTTAAAGGGTCACATGACATGTTTCTTAAAATTTGTGTTTGTGTGTTAGTTAAAGGAATAATAATTTAAAGTACCAGTTTAGAAAGATAATAAACTATTACGGTATTAGTGTAAAAATGTTTTCTGAAAAATTGCATGACTCTGTTTATTTGTCACAATAGTTACATGAATAATAATTATATACATACAACTGGGTCTGAAAAAAACTACATGGATGATTGGCATGGCACTATTTTTAATTATCATTTTTCACATGACCAAAAAAGACTAAGACAATAGCAACAAAATAGACCACCTAGATAGCAACACCGAAACATACTAAGACGGTAACACCAAAGATGTCCAAGGTAAGATAAAGATGCTGCAATTTCAGACTTTCTAAAAACTTTATACGCAACAAGCTTTGTGTCATATCTTTATGGGTCAATTACAGTACAATGAAATAAAATAGTAATTTTGAATGATTTTAATAATATCTTTAATGGGCTGCATCAGGATCTTATAATTTTATTGATTGAATACATTAGTTTGAACTCGTAAGTCATTGAGCCAGGAACAGAATAAAATCTTGACTCTATTTGTTATCAACAATTTAGAATGATGGTCCCAAATTCAAAGAAAAGTTCGTTGTAGAAATATAGCTTTTTAAGGGTTAATACCTTGTTTTCAGAACTGAAGGATTCCAAACATGATTTGTAAATTTACGGCTGCCAATAACAGTTATGTTATATGTGAACTATTTGTTTTATTAATTCATCACATTTTATATTTTCAACCAAGATGGGGGTTTTTTGCAGGACTGATCCAAAAGAAATGGCAGAGTATCAAAGAGGTGATGATAAACAAGAAAATCAATGAAGTGCTAAAACCATCAAGAAACCTGGATATAAAAGGATGGATTTTCAAAATTAAATGGACAATTTGGCACTGAAGGAACCTTTTGGGCATTCTTGGTATTTGGACCTTTTTAAAATTTTATTTGTACATGTTGAACAAATTAAAAATAAAATGTATTCTTATATTCTTTAATATTTGCTTCAAAATTCTTGGTCTGATGTTTTATGCCTGGAAGGTGTCCGAGGAATCCTCGGACAATATGTATTAGGACACCTCAGACAATGTGTCCCAGGAAACCTCGGACAATATATCTGAGGAATCCCTGGACAATATGTCCGAGGAATTCTCAGCTTGTAAACCTCGGACAATATATCCAAGGATTAATTGGAAACCTAAGAGTATTGGTTACACAAAACCTTGTAAGTCCAAGGTCAACCTCGAACAGTGAGAATAAAAACCTTGGACATTGGTATAAAAAATTTTTGTCCTTGGACTATTACCTCAGAAAATCAGCAACCAATACTGAGGTTTTTCGTAGGAAAATTTGTCCAAGGTTTCCTAGGAAACCTCTGAATATGTACAGCCGAAGGGAAGCTGCTATCTCAAGATTTTCAGGACAGCCATTAAGGCAGCTATTTTGGAAGTTAGATCAGCATAATTCTAATGTAATAATAAGTATACTCTACAAGATACTAAATGTCTATCGGGTAACCTTTTCATTTATGATCAACTAGACATTATACTAAGTCAAAAAGCCATTCTGGCGGTAAAGCGAAAAGAAGATTTTCACGATGGCCAAAATGGCTGGCACACAGAACATCAGATTAGTACCATCTTCCAGTAGGATCAACTAGACATCACCAGTAGTCTTTTTTGTGAAAACCCCTATCTGATATGACCATCCAATATGGAGAAGCATCAATAAGATTTTCAAAATGGTAGATATACTGCATGTCTAATCAGTACCATTTTCATCTGGGACCAGCCAGACATTATATCAAGACTTTTGATAAAAAATTCCATGTCAATGTATCCATCAAGACAAGTAGCAACAACAACAGGATTTTTAAGACAACCATCAGCTGTATTAAATGTATGATAAGCAACCTTTTCATTTACAACAAAGTAGGTATCATAAGATCCATACATTCCGTTACAATAACAACATTTCATAAATCTTTTAACGAAAACCCCATCATGATGGATTTCACCTTCTATTGTGGAGGAGTAGCCATTTTCCCCATTTTCACTCAGGATGAACAAAGCAATGTTAAGTCTTGTGTGAAAATGCCATGTTAATATGACCATCCAGAAGTATTGGACACCATAACAGACATACCGGATGTCAAAAATAACCCTTTAGTTTCAGGAGGTGTAGCAATAACAAGATTTTCAAGATGGATCCTGTGGTGGCATTTTGGATTTCTGACTGGCACCATCTTCCTGTAGGACCAACTAGACCCTGGATAAATGTGTATATAAAGTTTCATGGCAGTCCTCAAAATAGGTTACGAGTAACAACAGCATACTTATTCTAATGTAAAGACAACTGATAGAGAGACTGACTGATGGATGACAGACAACAGGCCATCTCAATAACCATCCAGGTCAAAGAAATTAGTAGAGTTAAAAATCACTTTTGATGAAACTAAAGTAAATGTTTTGCTTTTTTTTATGCCACATATAAAGTTACCAAACCTGTATATAACTCCATCTATGGTTAAATGTATTCTGGTCTTGTATTTTTTTAGGGTATCTTTGTGCGTTTGAGATAGGATAGAGGTTTCAAAATTGTGATCCAGACAGCGGCAGAATAAAGATTTCTAGGAAAGTAAAACTAATCATAATTATTTAATACTCACCTGCCACTACTGTTAAACTTACTATTTCTGTAATGGAGAAACTGCATCCATGCTAAATACACCATTCTTGTATTCTAGAAATTCATGCATCAACCCAGTCTGACCTACATCACTGGCCCATACACAACAGCACACCCTCATTCTTTTTAAAGGCTGTTTGGCTAAAGAATGACATGAGTGGAGTAGAAGGAGGACAGATAATAGTGGCATGTAAGTATTACCCTACTACAAATGGTTTTACTCCCTCAAACAATGACATTATCAATATGTTACCTGTCGCTATTGTTAAGCTGAATGCCAGAAATTGATTGAGATTGGTCCGAGAAGTAGCAATAGCCTTAACTTGATGGTCTTTAATTCTCAGGAATGAAATAGCTCTATCAGTGAGACCGACAAGCTCTCTTGACAGTTTGAGCAAATTCCATCAAGAAATGGTTGATGCTGTAACTTCAGCTGAACCCTTAAGGAAGGAAAAAATAACTTTTCCTACTTTCCTTCTACCTTGGCCACTGCTAACTAGAACTTCCCAGTGCTGTTGCAACTGAGACTGTGGACCTCTAACAGGAATGGAAGTATTGATGTAAGCAGATTTTTTTTGCAAGGTAACCAGTCTGACATAATCGAGGAAATAGAATCACAATTCCAACTGAACCTTAACATCCCTCCTCTATTAATAAAACATAAGTCCTCTTCTTCTCCAGATGGTTTTATGTTTGTGATTTTCTAATGAAGCCTCATTCGGTGGTTAATAAGGTTTTTTTGGTCAAGAGCAACAAAATAATGTGAGATTCAATCCAGCACCAACAAACTTAACAGCGGTCTCTGAAGCTCAATCCAGCACCAATAAAAATAACACCGGTCTCTGAAGCTCAAAGTACTTAAGATATACCAAATAGGAGCCAAAAGGACTCGCCTTTGGAGAACTGAAGAATGTTTGAAGGGCAACCCTATGACCTTGATTGCAGAGACTGAACAAGATCTCTCCTCTCAAAAAAAAAGACAGCAGAAAATTAGCTAATGCTTCAAAGAGATGGGTAACTAAGATTAATATGCTTCCTAGTGCACCAATCACAAAAGACCTTTGATGCAAAGCATTTCACAGCCTGGACAACACACTCGGCCACAATACTGCAAATGTTTGCCTGGCATATAGACCACTTGAGATGAGAAAAGCATGAAGGTAAAGAATCCGAGGTTTGGTGTGGTATAGGTAATAGCCAAGGTTGGTCAATGAAAAGGTCTAGGAGATCGTTGACCCAAGACCTTTGAGGTCAGAGGTAATGTCAGGGATAACGCAAAATGTGGATGTACGGACATGTGAAGTACCTGCGGAATAAACCTAAAGAAATCATGAACACAAGTACTTGTTGGCTGAGCCATGCAACCACTGTTACATTGTCTGAGGAGATCATCATCCAGCGCCCCTTGACTGATCTATTCACCCTTTCAGTGGAATTGTTATACGTAGAAGGCTTTCAACTTGAGGCTAATGGAAGAAGTATTCTGACTCTAAATGGGCCCATCCTTTCCAAGAATTTGACGTGTCAGTGTACATATAGGGGTAGGATTCAGTGGCATGCAGTGGAATTCTTATCAGAACCTTCTCTTCATTGCACCTCTGCTTCAGGTGGTACTGTATGTCAACCCAAGAGTAATTCACTGAGACAGCTAATCATGGTGGGGTTTCTAGACTGCCAACAGGAGAAAGAGAAGTGGATGTAAATGGAATCTGCCATTTTGATACCAGGTCCAATTCAGAACTCAAGGTTTCTAAAAGCATGAGATAATGGTGAACTGACCAGGAAGTCTTGGCCAGTCAGGTCCTCAACAATTCCAAGGTTTTGTGTATCCTTTCTGGTGGAACACGAACTCGACTAAGAAAAGGAATGAACATTCATTCCTATGTACATAAAATCCTGAGAATCAGTGAGCTCTGATTTCTCTAGGTTGGGAAAAAATACCAACCTAGTCTCAACAGACCAACATGACATAATAAATACTGTCTTGTGCAGCAATCCATCAAGGAAGTACTGGATGAGAGATGAATCCCCAGATACCCCATGTGCATAGCTACTTCTCCCATAACTGCTAAAGACCATGGACACTAATGGCAGACTGAATAGCATGGCTCATAAATGAATACCTCCTGTCTGTTATCGAAAAGCAAAGTACATCTTGTGTGGAGGAAAGATTGAGATGTAAAATACACATCCTGAAGACTGACTTATTTACTGATCTTGTGCAGTGCATGCCCAGTCATTCAACAGCATCATCATCATCATCAGCAAAGGTGCACAGCCTGCAGTCCACCTTGGAACTATGTTAGTGAACAGTTGTTCACTGTGTGACATGGTCTGTAGAGATCTACAGCAACAGGACTAGTCAGTGGCCTGGCCCCACTGAACATGGTTGATTGCACAGTGACCCTCCTGTCCAGAAACAGTTCAGCATGGTCCACAGATTGTTGTGGAAGGTTGATGCCAGGAGGACAGACATAATATGGGTCAGGTACAACATAGTGGTTTACAACATATGTTGAAGACCATTTGCCACTCCATGCCAAAATAGCTGTCATATCCTCCGACAATGGACCTAACCAGACTGGATGACTTGAAGCCAAGCGTACTGCTGCCTGAAGACTGATGAAAAGTACCTAGTATACATATCTAACAGTATTAAGAAATGAAGCTGCAGTTTCGATCTTGAAGGTTTCCTTGCAACGAAATAGTTTCAGGGGTTAAGATCTATAATAAATCTCCGTTTCTTGCCCTTTTTGGCAACCAGAAATAACTAGATGTAGAATGTTTGAACCTTCTACACTGCACCTCTTCCTTGCTTGATACATTTGACTTATGGATGAGGATGGATGTCCTTGTGAGAGGAGGGAGTTTTGTGAACTGCAGATGTAAACCCTCCTTCGTTATGGACCCATCAATCTTCTGTGATGTTTGACTAGGCCTCTGAGGATGGCCAAACGAGTACCTACTTGTATCACACTTGCTCATTTATTGGTCAGCTATGATGGGCCATTAGCCAAAGCAGGAGACGTATGTTGGT
Organism: Megalonaias nervosa; assembly: GCA_016617855.1. Taxonomy (NCBI): domain Eukaryota; kingdom Metazoa; phylum Mollusca; class Bivalvia; order Unionida; family Unionidae; genus Megalonaias; species Megalonaias nervosa. The sequence continues at coordinate 69,263 of JAECUM010093684.1, read as the reverse complement.
GGCCCTTACAAACCCGAGATGCAATGGCAGGAATGAGACTGTTGCTTAGAGTATCAGCTTTCAGGTGTGCAGCCCTATGAAGTGTCCAATGTGATACATCTGTGAGGGGACGAAGCTCTGCCAACAAAGGCAATGCATGTCTTGATGTCTTGTTACAGCCTCCAATAACTGTTGAGCAGATAATGTTCTTCATTCAGAAGACTGAAGGAAATTATTGCGAACATTAACATGTGATGCTATAATCACAAAGATCCTGGCCTTCAACTCTAAAGCCTCTAATGACTTAACAAATAGGTGAGCAAACAGCCCCAACGAATCCCCCTTATTAAGCTGCAGCATACAGGTAGTGGAGGTTACAGGTCTGGAGGGGCAATGACCCCTATAAAAGGAGACTGATACTAAAGGTCTCGGACCATAAAGAGTGACTGACCACCTTTTATTTTGCCTCGCCAATTCTTGTCCTTTTTCCACCCTTTTTGCAAGTTCTCTGATCACAGATGAGTGAGGAAGAAAGAGCAGATGTGTTCTATGCAATGACCCCCAAAAGTCTAAGTCTGGAAAGAACCTTTGTGTCACCCGAGCACACTTGTTTAGGACATGTATTAGTGGGAAGCAGATGGTATGCTTCATTTAAGGCCTTGACAAATGAACATGTCTCGTCCTCTTCAACCACGCAAGATGCTTGGTTGGAGGGTTGGGATATCCTAGAAAAAAGGGCATACCATCAAAGCTATAATAGGAAGGGATATATAGTCCTAATTGATAGATGCTGCCATTTTTCTTAGCCAACTAACTATCTTATCAGGGATGATGCTGTTCCTACCTCTTTATTTGGAGGAGTGCAATCAATCCTCTGAGAAGGGTGGCACAGTAGTTCTCTTACGAAAGATGCCATCTTTTTCCCTCTTATTTGGGAAGATGCAGTCAATTCCCAGTTATGGTATGTACACTCTAAGCATCTCAAGGATTCATAGCGAGAGGAAGAAGACAAATTTCTTTCCTTCTTTCATTATATCTTAATGTATTGTCGAAAAATGACAATAAATTGGACATCCATCCATTCATGTATATGTGGTACACAAAAATAAATGTGGTGTGTCCATGTCCCATGGGGCTTTTCTGCTGCATATAGTTATTCACATTTGTGATATCTGAAAAGAAATTTCTAAAACAAAGTTTTCTGTACGACTAAAACAATTGATGATGAATGATAGCAACAAGGATATCATCAGGCACATTGTAATCCTTACTAATCTTTCCTAAATGCAAAACATCAAGAGCTTATTTGTAATTCAATATAAGAATTACAAACATACGGGGGCCCTGAGTGGCCCAGTGGTCTAAAGCGCTCTCCGTTACGGATCACTGCCATCTCACCTCTGTCTGCGTGGGTTCGAGTCTTGGATTCGGCGAACGTGGATATGTGAGAAAGCTTGCCAGTAGCTTCTCGTGGGTCGGTGGTTCTTTCCGGGTATTCCCGGTTTCTTCCTCCACCATTAATACTGGCCGCCATGTATAGCCTATCGTGTGCTGAAAAATGGCGTTAAGCCCTACAACAACAACAACAACAAACATACGAAGATCCTGCATGAAGTATAATCATGCTTAAAAGTCATGGATAAAAAATGGAGAAACCTTACTAAGTATTGTTAGGTGATTAATTGCTGTCAATAATACTGACTGCATTAATGTGTGTGTGTGTCTGTATGTATGATTTGGATTTTTAACGTTGCTTTAACAATTTTTCAGTCATATCGATATGATGTCTGCAGTGTGGCAGTTTATTGTGATGATTAGCACTGGAGAATCATGTCGCAGACATGTAGCATCATGTTCCACCCAGCCATATTATTCTGACACCAGGCCGACCAGTCCTAACACTAACTTCGTAATGCTGAGCGCCAAGTGAGGCAGCTGCCAGTACCCATTTTTACAGGTCTCTGGTATAACTCAGCCGGGGTTTGAACCTGCAACCTCGTGCATCTGAGGCGGACACTTTAACCACCAGGCCATCAGAGTGGTTGACTTGCATTAATAACAAGACTAACAGACAAATGCATATACAAAATGTCATGTGCAAACACCGAATGGATGATTTTGATGACTCACAAGTAATTATAGATGTTCCTCCATGGAGCAAAGATGTTATCTGGCTAGTGAATATGAAACACCAGACAAATTATTACTAGACTATCAAACAAAATTTTTGATAAATACAAACTGGGACACTAAAAAGTAAAATGAATATCACGCCCTGATATGACAACCTTTGCTGCAGGCATTATTTCTGCATCTTATGTGACATCTGAAAAAAGAACCAGGGCACACTATTGTGAAGGGCAGATGACACAAATTAGAGTGGGTCAGTGCATGTATTCTAGATATCTGTACAACAGGAGGATGGTGGATATTATTCGTTCAAGTCCAGTGCAAAACAACGACGACAAGTTAGAATAAGTAGCTTATTCACTGCATGACACACAAGAAGTATTGGCATACAAACTCAATCCAAAAAGATACAAAGCAGCAAAGAAATTTCACGAAAAAGTGGCTATTAAATGACCTGTAAAGAACTTAAATGATTTCATACATTGCAAACAGGCCTGAAATATCTTCCTGTGCTCTGATATTTGTAATTAGTGACTAATGTGGCAACATCATAAAAAAATTTTTTATCATGGAATTTGCATTAGGGGCAGATTTCAAACCAAACTAGTTATAGTTACCTTGTTAATTTGTAGAAGGCGAGTGTGTTGTCAACAATTTCCTTTTTACTGACAATAACGATTGTGACTGCAGCAGATGTTTTGCATCTGCAGATAGTACAATGTGAAGGATTTGGTCATTGGTCATCTCTGCTCCCACACCTGAACTAGTTCTACATAATTTTTTGCCATGAAGAAATTGTACCTTGTTTTCCATTGTGCAGTCAACACCAACTTTAAGTGAATACATACAACTGGTAACAAGATATTTAAAAACGTATAGTGTGGTGACCAAGAAGAGTCCTGCAACTAATCAAATGGCTTGAAAAACTTAATCAAAAGCAACAACACCTAACAGGTAGTCTATCTATAATCTACATTCTAGAAATACAACCAATATGTCAACACATATAAAACATAATCACATTACAATTGTGAGACCTTCTAAAAGTGAAAAGACGATCAAATTGATATTTGTATTGATAATATATCATGCCATAGGTTGTGTATTGTAAATCGTATCAAAACAAAGCTGAGTTGGATCGATTCACCTCTAGACAACACACCAGCAGAGATGTAAATACAATCAAGTTGCATGAACTTTCATTAAACTATGTTACTGTCTAATTAAAACAAAAGTAATGTAAAATTTCAATTACATCTACTAAAAGCAAACCCCTTGGTCCAAGAATGACTTTATCTGCCAGTTTTAATGTGCAAGGTTAGAACTGGAGTAACATAACTATACTAAATCTCAGTTGCCACTGACCAATGTATCAGCATCTAGGAAGACCGCCTTGTCGAACTGCGTGAGACGCCAACAGTGCAGTTTTGTGAATGTGACATTCAGGTCAGGACGGCCCAGGAGCTTCAAGTTCATTGGGTCCTTACTGTCTAGAAGATTCACCTCCTGTACCAGGTCAAAAACACGGGTCAGCTGATTTCTGTAGGCATGTAATAGAATGGAAATAACATAATTTTAGACTATGTGCATGCGTGAAAATTTTCTAAGCTTTCTCACATACCCACATTGGCCGAATCCGAGACTTGAACCCATGCAGACAGAGGTGAGATGACGGTGATCCGTAACGGATAGCGCTTTAGACCACTCAGCCACTCAGGGCCCCTGCCTATGTGGTAAATATCTACAAGATTCAACTTTTTCATGGTCTATAAAAACAAGCTAAGTAAATTCCAGTTAAAGTAATATTTTTCAATATTTTTGCCAAATTGTGAACATGCATTTGTAGGAAAACACAATATATCACACATACTGGGTTATCACTACTGGGTCATTGTCTAAAAGGGGGGTGGGTGGGGTGAATGGAGAGAAATTTTAATAAAAAGCATGGAATTCTGCCATAGCAAAGCAAGCAAATACTGTACATAGCTCCAACCATTCCTCAACTTTAGTTCTCCCTGGCTTAATATCCATTATCAAATAGCCATAAATGTGCCTGTAATGTACCCCAATATTACAAGGCCACCTCACATGTAACGCTAGACATATTTTTGGCTCCAATGAACATTGTTGTGCTTAGTATGAAACCACAGAACAATGAGGCAGGAAAACCTGTATTGAGAAATTTGTAAAGAAAGCATACTTAGATACTGGCAGATAGTTGATACTTTGTAACTAGCAGGATCTGTTTTCATGTTATCATTTTAGATGCAGTAACTTGTACGTGTACATAAACAGCACATGTCTGTGCAGAAACTGTCTAAGCAATCAGATCATACAAGACTAGTGATGTCTGTGCATGGAGGCATCTAAACAATATGAGACCACTCAGTCAAATAACATCACATTGTATTTGATCAAGACAGTACTGCACTGCATAGAGATAATATCCTGCTCGTATCTCATGAATTAATCAAGTTTAAAAGACATTAAAGTATGTTTTGAAGCAAATTAAAAACAAATATGGTAAACATACTACAGTATTATTATACAGGGGTCACGCTACCAGGCGAAGTGGGCGAAAAAGTTGCCTGAGAAGCGTAAACTTCGCCTTCTTCTGTTAGGAAAGCGAAAACGACTTCGCCCTCTGATTTTTCGGATGTAAAATGACTGTTGAGTAACACTTTGAGATGCCCCCTCGCTGTAGCCAGTAAGTTCTGGCACTGTTGTAACCCAAGGCCAAATGTATTTACGTGGTTTTGATACCAATCAGCTTACGGCGACAAAGAAACTCTTGCACATTCACATGCAAGTTTTAATAGCTAACTGACCATTAACCCTTTTCCGGAGCAAGATATCACTGCTTGATTTCATGAAGTTGGGCACACTCTGCTATGATGAAAATATACCAAATTCTGTTTCGAAATTTAAACATCAATATGCAAATAGTAATTTGCTTTTAAAAATATGATCGGTGAAGATCGTTTTCTAATTTATTTCTTTTTTTTTTTAATAAATGGAGATCTTAACGGCCGTATTTGCGTATTTTCTGTATAAAATCAGTTTGAAACCGTAAATGAACTTGTAATGGCGGACATGGCTGCGTATATGATATACCACTTCATTAAACTGTGAAAATACGAAACATATATATAGTAATAAAGCAAATAATATTTAACCAATGCATGTCGTTATTACCAGTAGGTAGACAAATAATACAACCATAAATATGCAGTCCTATTAATGGATTTTTGTAACGAAGCAAGAAAGTGAGTAGTTACATTAAGAGAAGCCCTCCTTCTAAAAATAGATGCACTCGCACTGTGCAATACGAGTTCTTGGATTTTCGGTTTGGGGGGAAAAAGGGTCCAGTTTAGTTATATATCGACTTTAGCGCTTCAATGTGTTATCTATGAATAGTTACAGTAATGTTTTATCGGGAACAATGAAATCAGGACGAAGAATATGGTTTGAAGTCACTTGTGCATTTATTCTTATGTACATGTATTAGGGGCTGTTTCAAAGAATGTTAGAAATCTTTTTGACTGTAATTTTACACAAAACTTATAGAAAATAAAATAATTAAGTGGTAGTTTATTAAGCATTTTTACCAACTTGCAGTTACAAGACTCTATTCTTGTTACTGCTATCAGTGAAAATTAATTACAATGTATAGCTTCTGATGTGCTTTTAAGTCATACAGCCAAAACACACTGCATTTATTTCAATTCAAACACACATATACTACAAGTATGAAAAGAATGGGTATGAATATAAAAAATTTTATACGCATACAAAATATGTTGATACTAACATATAACACATATTTTTCAACTTGAAAATAAGGCATTGCTTAAAACTGTTAAACGCATACTGAGAAATAGAGCACATCATTAAAATAAGATAATGCAGCTATCTCTCTCTCTCTCTCTCTCTCTCTCTCTCTCTCTCTCTCTCTATATATATATATATGTTTCTTGTTTTGGTCTCACTTCTCCCTGTTTAGCTCCACTTCTCCCTGTTCTGACCAAAAGGAGAAGTCGCTTCTCCCTAAAATTTAAGTCTAGCCTGACCCCTGCAGTATAGATGTAAGTTATACCTATTCATCTCGGGTAAACAACTAAATTACATCAAGTATAAATGCAAGTCATACTGCAGACTGAATCAGAAAATGGTCAAATTTATTCTCTATGAAATGAAGATATACCTTTCCTGATGAATTTGAACTAGCTGCTTCAGAAGACAAATTAAGGGCTCATCTTAGTTGGAGACTGATTATTCATCTATCATGGGGATGGGGTAATTTTTTTTAAATACAAATAGCTAAAAAAAATATACTCTTACCTTACTTTGTAGAAAAAAATTTAATTCGATCATATTACTTGAAAAAAAAAATTCTTGCAAAAAAAAGAACAAAAAATCCTCACTAATGAAAATCTCAAGCCACACATTAGTATCAGAATGTATACAAAATGAGGAAATTGTCTCAACTTTACAGGTCATGAATATTATTTTCATTTATTCAACAGTGCATTTAAGGTTTTATATGGAAATGGTTTGAATTAAATTAGGTAGTTTGAATTGGGTCAGATAGTAAAGACTTGTAGTAACAGATGCTGCCTTTTTTGCATAGGTCCACTGATACAGCATGAAGATTGTTGCAACAATGCGTATAGTAACAGACTGCACTATTATCTCTGGAAAAGGTTGAAACAGTTTCTGTATCCTTTATAAAATGTACATCTTTGTGCTGTTCAGTTCATTTCATCTTTATCCCTACTACAGGGTCGCCAGCTGTGCACATGTTGTAAAATGATAAAACAGTAAAGGCCTGATACATGTACATGCCCTATATCTGGAAGTGATTTTGAAAGCAAGGACTAACCTGTCCAGAAGAGCTTTGGGGCTAGCAAATGTAAACAGCTCTATTTTACTGATAGTGCATAAAACAAGGCTACCATTCTTATCCTCAAACCTAGAACCTGAAAACATGGTATCTTAAGCTTTCAGTCAAACACATTCATCTGTGTATATGCCTACCTATGCCACTGCAAACATATGACCAAACTATGCAGTCTATTAATGTACATATTTATCAATCAATCATCAACCTATGCATCCAAATTATTTTATTTTCGGATACAAGGAAAAGCATTTTTCTTTCTCTCTCTCTCTCTCACACACACACACACACACACACATTTCAGCAGCATTCCACTGACTGTGCAAAGCTCCCTGTTAGTTAAGGTTACTGATGTTGGTGTTAAGCAGATTCACAGCAATGGACTAGAGCCAGGTACTGCTAACATCAGCATGTTTATATTTAGGTGTCTGATGAGAGGTACATGAATCTTCTCAACAAAGCAAACAGTAACAACCAAGGCCAACATATATTAGAACATTTTAAATGTCACAACCACTTGAACATGAAATAATGCCTTTTCAATGTGATTAATCCGCATGCATGGCAAAAACAGAAATCACAAGCAAATGCGAATTGTTTTCCAAGAGTCACAGATACATTCCAGGCCAGCCCATTAGTTAGCTGCCTTGATGGTCTCTCCTTGGAAAAATGTAATTGGCTCCCATCTTCTGCATGATATAGTCAATAATGTGTTAAAAGTGCCAATAAAACCAACAAAACAAAAATAAAAGGTACAGATTTTGATATGCAAAGTAAAATGTCCATAATTAACTCTGGAAATAAACATTTTCGTAGTAATGCAGATTACCTGATAGGGCTATTTACCAGTTTACCTTGAATTTTGACCACACAACAACTACTACATGCCATCTAGAAACTTCAGCTGAACATAAATACTAATTGCTATAATCATTAATATTCAAATGATTCCATAAATTACATTAATGATAATCAAACTTACTCTTCTATATCCAACTGAGTTGAATCTGTCCAAGTACTTAAATTTCCTACACCAGAATGTAATCAGTGATTATATGTTTTGGGGGGGGGGGTCTAAATGCCATTTTTCAGTATATGATAGCTACCATATACATGGTGGCCATAATATTTGGTTGAAGAAGAACTCAGATTGAAGCACAGACCCACAGAAGCTACCATCAAGTCTTCTAACATACCCTGGTGACATTGGTCAAGCCTAGAGCCAAACTCACACTGACAGAGATGGGACGTAAGTGACCTGTAAAGGGTAACATTTTTTACCATCTGATTCTGGTCACCCATGGCCCCTAAGGATGACATAGCGCACCTCTACTTTCACTAATTTCCAGTAGTCATTGTAAACATTATAATGCAGAAAACAAAAGCAGACTACAGTGATTTTGGCCCCTTTCTAACTACGTTTTTGGGCTATTATTTATCTTTACAACTGATCATTTGATAAATTTAAAACGTAAAAAATCTGAAATATTAATTGGTACTAAATAGCCAGTACTGAACTGACGTATTGTGTAACCACCGATCTATAATCCACCGTAACCTCACATGATCAAAAAAACTTTCAAGACCAGAATAAGTGTTATGACTGGAACATAAACAGCACCCAGGAAATAAACTTTGAATGCAATAAAGAAAAGTTACTGAACATGAAATATAGGTCAGAGACCGTTTTAGCAAAAAGGAAATAGAGCTAATTGCAAAATGTTCAGTTTAAACAGCAAAGGATGAACAGCATCATGAATAGCTTCTTTATTTGTTAAGTGTGGAGGTAACAGGTGCATATCATAATCAATTTCACAATTCTAGCATGAACAGTTTGTGCCTGAGAAATGAACATCAAACTCAAAATTTAATCCAAGTCAGCAAAGTGTAAAATGTGGGTCATATTGACCTACTACTGAAATGAGTGAGTAGCACTCATGAAGATGCATCCACAAGTTTTATGATTCTATATAGGACTGTATGCAAAGCACATTAGAAAATCCCCCCCAGTCATGAGCTAAATTCAACAACTTCACCTAAGCCAGTAAAATGGTAAATCTATGCCAGTTACCTTTTTGCACCAAATGTCATACTACAGATGATGTCCACAGTCACCTAGTTTAATCTTTACTAAAACCAAACTAAATCCAAGTCAGTAAAATATGAAACATGGATCAAAGTGGCCTTCTTTTAAGTTAAGGGTGCAGTGCTCATCAAGATGCACCCTCTTGCCAGGTTTCATAGTTCCAGCTAAAGCCATAAAAAGTTGATAAAACACCATTAGCTACATGCAAAAACTCGACCCAAGCTGGTCACAAGTACTTGTGGATGAATGCAATCACCCAGCTTGATGATTCCAGCCTAAAGAATGCTGAAGACTGAAACCAAGCCAGCAAATCATGAAATATTAGTGTGCGTGTGTGTTTCGGATTTTTAACATAGCTTTAACAATTTTAGCCATCACACTACAATGTCTGCAGTGTGTCAGTTTATAGCGAAATTTTGAAATGGGGCAATATGATGCTGACATGTAGCATCATGTCCCGTCCCGTTACATTATCCTGATAAAGAGGTCAACCAGTCCTAACACTAATCTCTTAATGCTGAGCGCCAAGCAAGGCAGCTGCTAGAACCATTTTTAAAAGTCTTTGGTATGACTCAGCCAGGGTTCGAACCCATAGCCTCCTGCATCTGAAATATAAGTCATGGTGATCTACTTCTGTGAGGGTGTAATAAGTGCTCATCAAGATACATCTCATCAGATTTCATGAAATTAGCTATACACGTAACAGTGTAATTAAAAAAATGTATTAAAAGATGGCTTGCCTAGGGCAAACTGACTGAAAAATTTAATTTGCCCTTTGGAAATCTGAGCTTGCCCCAAATGTTATAACCCAATACGAGTTGAAAAAAAAAAATGGAAAAAAATGTATGGTATATTTTAATGAAACTGCATTATATTTGTTTCAACTTTTGTTTTCCTTTTTTCTTTGCTGGCACCATAAAATCGTAAGCCAATATCATTTATTCTTCTTTAAAACAGGTACATTAGAGCAAAAACTTCAAGTTTACTTCATTTGCCTAGACCAGATAGCAAATTTATTTCATCAACTACATAAACATTAAAGGAAGCAACACGTTTTGTAATGATTTATTGATACTCACAACTGAAGGATTTTTTCATTTACTTTGCCATTATCATTTGGTCACCTTGAAATCAGAGCAGTAGGTATGTATGACAGTCTCCTGCAATTATCACACAAACATCAGATCATAAACACTGTTTGTGGGTACTACATTTTTACATATATAACGCTAAAAACCTATCAAGCAACATGTACAGTGCAAAACTTTACCTAAGCCAGTAAAATATGAAATGTAGGTCACAGTGAAATTCTTTTGTGGTACAGGTGTGATACTAACTGTGATGCATTCAAGTTACTAGTTTCACGATGCTAACAAAGCTTGAGAAAAATTTAAAACACGTTTTAACTGAAGTCACTGTAACCTACATTTATGAGTGTAGTATTCATCAAGTCACGTTCTCTCACCAAGTTTCATGATGTTGGTACAACAGTATATATAACCAGCACTAAAAACTACTTTGTTATGAGCTAAATGCAGAATTTAACCTAAGCCAGTATCAAATGTCAAATGTTGGTGTGGTAAGGGTATGGTACTGACGAGATATGCATTCAATCATTTAGTTTCATGATTTTATCTTCATTTTATCTAAAAGTTCATGAGAAATAAACTTAAACCACAGGATTTAATCAAAATCAGTGAAATATAAAGGTTATAGTTACCCACATTTCTGACACGGGATGCAGGACTCATCAAGATGCATCCCCTCACCAAGTTTCATAAGTCTTAACTTAAAGAGAGAGAGAGAGAGAGAGAGAGAGAGAGAGAGAGAGCAAAAGAAAAACCCTATTGGTCATAAGCTAATGCAAAAAGTTACCAAGAGTCAGTAAAGTGAAATGTCAATCACAGTGCCCTTCCTTTATGGTAAGGGTGAGGTACTAATGGAGATACATAAATCACATAGTTTCAATGCGACAAGGTGTAATATTCTTCAAGATGCATCGCCACCAAGTTTTTATAATTCTACATGTAGGTATAAAAGTGTGTATACAGTGTGTAAAAAAAACTGAGCTTAACACAAAAGCTTAACCAAGAATGTACAACCATCATAAATGTACAAAACTGAATCCTCTCAAGAACCCTCCACAGTTGGAATGGGGGGGGAGGGTTGCAGGTGCTATGAAACGCAGCTGTTGCCTAGGAACCATACCATGTACTGTGTGTGACATTCTGTGAGGGTACATGTATATGTTACTATCTGTGCCCACACCAAAACTGAGGGTAGTACAATACACTGTAGTTTACCTTTACTTCTAAGAGGTGAGTTAAAAACAAGTCCATGATCCACGCCAGTACAAAAAGTTTTGCCTGCCACACTTCAGATATATGTAAGTTAGCTAGCATTAACTGTAACCAGAATGTCTGTAATCAGAACATCTAAAAGCAGGCAATTAGTTTTTCAATAATACAGTACCAATGTTTTAAAGATTAATATTTTACCATATGGTTGTAAGAATACTTTTAGGCACCGACTTGAGATTTCGATTTCTTGTAATACCGGTATGTGGTCAAAATGTATACACTATACATATCTATATAATAGAAATTAATATCCAAAACTGTAAAGGATTCTTTATTCCCTACTTAGATTAAACTATTACATACTGTAATATTCAGCCAACTATTTTGAGTATTCCAAAACAATAAATTTGGTCTAAAGAGGCTGGAGACTTTAGAAATGATTATTGCTGCACTTGGGAACTCAATGGACTAATTGAATATATTCCTTGTTGGTAAGTAAAGACTTGTTACATTTCCAAACTGTTTTACCTTTAACAAAAGAATAGATCCAAGTCAAAACTGACTGTAACAATGGAATGATCCAAGACCCAGGTACATTTGCATGGTCCTCTTAATCTTTGGGTGCCTAGACAAGAGTGCCAACACATAATTCCAATGTTGATAATTGTTTGGGGATAGCTATCGATAAGAGGCAACATTAATCCGCCTTTGTTGGTTACTCCCTATCTGATATGCTTAACGAAACACACCAACTTATGGTAGCAGTTCTTTCATATTTGGCTTGACATTGAATGTCTATGATTTATTATTACACTTTCTCATTGGTCTGTTGTAGAAATGGACATTCACTGTAGTGTATACAACAGTTGCTTGTAGTGGTTAACTTTAGCAGTAGGAATATGGCAAGTTTAAATATAATCAAACGAATTACAATTATTGCTTTATAACGGCTTGTGGGGTAACAACTATACACAAACCTCGTATCGAAAGCATACATTCCATGAATATTTAGAAATAGGACTAACAGTGTCAAATTAATAACAACAAAAATGATGATGTAAAATTGGATAATCATGAAATATACAGGGTAGATATAAGTTTCTGGTCAGGGAAGGCCAACTACCAAAGAGCTGATGGACAAAAAGTTAATGTGGAAAAAGGAAATTGTTCAATTATCTTTTAGCAACTGCAATAATTTACTTTGTAACCAGATTTTCAAAGCTGGATGCCATATGACAACCATGAATTTTCAAAACTGTTCAACCCATTCCTTCAAAATACATCTGTTTGCATGAACTCCGCACTTCAATTCATCTGTGGGGTCCTGGGTGGCCGACTGGTCTAAAGCACTAATGCCTTTACGATCACTGCTGTCTCACCATATGTCCAAGTGGGTTCGAATCTCAGACATGTGGGGCACGTGAGAAAGCTTGCCAGCAGCTTCCCATGGGTCACAGTGGTTCTCCCCAGGCTATTTCCAGGTTCTTACTCCACCAGTTATACTGGCCACCATGTATAGCCTAACCTGTGCTGAAATGTGACATTATGCATTTGCACTCAGTAGTCACAGTAGCTCAACTGGTAGAGCATCAGCCTCATAATCCAACGATCGTGGGTTTGATACCCAACCAGGCCAGTCTGGGTAAGCTGCCTCCACATGTCCTTGGGAAAGAGACAGGTCCCATCTTCTCCGATATAGCCAAAAATGTGTTACAAGTGCTGTAAACAAAGTCCCCAAAACACAAGAAAACAAAAAAAGCCCAACAAACAATCTGCTTTCTGTTTGCATTCATTCTGCATTCCATTTTGGTTTCAACTGTAAAATGACCTAAATAATGAAATTCATCAACTATATAAACTATACATTCAGCTTACTTGCACATTCATAGCTGCCAATCCCGGACTACAAAAATACTGACTGCTTATGCCAAAAATACTGATTTTCAGGAAGAAACACTGATTTTTAAAATTTTACTGCATATATAACTATTTACAACATCTACATCCATCACTAAAGTAGGTAAGTAAGTTACTTAATTATTTAATGTCAAAGATGCGCGTGTTGCACTCTTGCACCTTCTTAAGTCATCAGACACAGGATGTGTATATGAGCCTTTTCCGCACCTTGTCTTTTCAGTCATTATTGATTCAAATGTACCATCTTTCATGGATGATCTGAATTGTGTGCGATTTTTTTTCCTGAACTAAAAATCCACTCACAATCAGCATTAGAGTGTGGTAAAGAACGAAGTCCTAACATAAAATAACTCAGACGATCGTAAAGAAAGTCTCCACATGAATTCTTCATCTTAGTCATCAGAATCCACACTCCATGAACAATATCGCAGTAGAGTATTGTTTCAGTCAGGGAGCTGAGCTGGTATGAGGCTAACTGTGCTCTAAGCTTGTTCTGAGCATCAGAAGAAGATTCACCATCTTTTTTCAGCAGTAACATGGAAAATTTCTTGAGAAAGAACCTGATGTCTGCAAAAGAGACCTCTAACCTTGAGCTAATATTTGCAACTTGGGCATGTGTCAGAACCTCATCCTTTAAGGTGAATTTAATAAAAGGTAATGTTTTTATACAATGTATCACTGACCTCCTCAGACAGGAAAGTTGAGTTTATGCAAGTTTTTGGTTGAACAGTGTATCAAAACAATACAGCACAGAAAGAAATGTAGAGAAAAAATACTAATTTCGTGCAAGGGGGGAGAAAGAAAAAAAAAACTTGCAAACGTTCTGGCAATCAAAAATAAACTTGTCACAATCCACAGTTAAAATAACAATGTAGAAGGTCTACAACTACACACCTTTCAGTCTTTTCACAATGTAGTTATGGTTGTCTGTTGCCAGCTCATTAATGATAGCCACTGTTTTTGTTCCAGCACACGAGTAATCCTTGGCAATGTTGCTGTCTGGAAAAAGTGTGCGAAATAAATCACCAGCATCACTAGCAACTGAAAGAGGATGGTTCATTTCTATAAGAAATTTAGTAAAAAGAACGTCCGATCTAATTACGTCAAGGTTCTCTCGGCATGTATAAACTTCAGTTCAGGCTGTGTTGTTGATGATGAAACAGCAAGTTGATGTTTATTAGCTTTTTCATGCTGCTTTATGTCATGGGTGCCTCCATGCCCAATAGCGAAATCACAATTGCACAATTTGCAAAATACAAAGTTTTCTCCTTTACGAGATGGTTTCACAAATTTAAAGATGACGGCATAGTTGTCCTTCCAATTCTGTTTTCTTTTCTTTGCTGGAGAAAATTCTGAATCTTCTGCTTTTCTTTTCGACATCATGAAGACGGGATACAGTGATAGCAGCAGACGCTCTGCGCAATCCAATAAGGCGGCGGATGACGGTTAAAATTTGGTATGGCAGCCTCGATTTCGAATGGACCAATCGTATTTTATACATGCAACACATTTACTTTAAGAATGGCACCGGATCCCAGTCAAAACGGAAACTTGCAAGGATTTTTTTTATTTATTTCTTTTACTGAAAAAACAGATTTTTAACACAAAAAAACGTACACCCATATTCAGGTCCAAAATACGGGACAAATACAAAAAAAAGGGGACAATTGGCAGCTATGCACGTTACAGTCTCTGGTTTTCTTTCAAAAGATAAAATTTTAATTTCTGTGTAGGTTCCATTCGCTTAAAGACTTGTAACTGAATTTTACTGTCTCACTGAAATCAAATGTCAAGTTCAGTTACTGCAACATCTTCCTGAGAAATGACTTTTCAGACTACAATGAACTAGTGAACTAACATATTTGAGTCTATGACATGTATATTAGAGACTGTGGAAATATCTGCCCTGTCTCCTGCAGTTATAATAAAAACTTAGGCACATAAAGAATCAGTACTATAATGGCAGATGTGTGTAGTGATGGATGGTGGCAACGGGGAGATAAATATAGGAAGTACTGCATGTATGACTTGACGTCTTGACAGTACTGTGTTGAAAACAGTAAAGATGGACGATATTTTCGGATATCAGTACGGTATGCCATAATTCCATGTTGTGAATATTTCATGGCTAAAAAAAAAAGAGGTATATAAATGTATAAGATTTAACAGCACATACGCACCAAACCACAGAGTGCTAAGTTTACATGTACGTGTAGGTATAAACAAGTCAAGGCATATAAAACAAAGATACGGGCAAAATGAAAAAGAAACACTCTTTAAAATACAATTTTAGTTATTTTTTTTAATGTAAACTGCAATCTTCTAAAAGTTGAAGACCTTGCCTCTGTTACAATTTAATTCCCTGAGTCAGCTGGAAAGAGGATGGAACCGAAACTAGTGAAGATAGCTATCATCTTTGTCAAGGCCAGTACTTTTCAACCTTGTTTCTACAAATGTCAAGGTTTGCTTACCAATACTTTTCTTCTTGCTGACTGTCCTGAAAATGCTAATGAGTGATCACATGTAAATAACAAAAAATAAAATGGAGAGTGATGATAATGACTTGCTGAAAAAACTGGCCCTGTAGTTTGGAGTAACTGTGAAGGTGTTTCAATTCTGGTTAGACTTTAGGCCCCAAGCACAGCTGTCCTATTTAGTTCCCTTGTACACAAAATATGAAGGTCCATAACACTTACAGAGCAAATTTTTTAATCTGAAATGATTTTTCAGTGAAATCTGAGATCTATGACACCTGCCCTTGCAACAGCACCACAACTCCTCTTTCACCACCTGTAATGATATGTTGTTGTCTGCCAAACTGCAACTCATTCACAGTTAATGTAGGTCTCCAATTATTATTCCATGGGTATTGAAGGATTTGTTCACTTTTCTGTATTTTTTTTATACCAAGAGCATTCAGCTCATAAATATTTGTATCATCTTTCTTATGTAATTGTCCTGTGCCAACAATTATACAAGAGGACCACTAGAAATTCCATCAAGAACATCCATATTACAGTAACATCGACACTGTAGGTGATTTTATTTCATACATTTATTACAAATTTCAACTCTCAAATATCATTCAAAATAAAAAGTTGGTCAGTGTGACCTTTTTTTTGTATGGTGGCTTGTATTGATTCCATATTCTTCCATGTATAAAGCTTAATGGTCACAGGTTCAATAGTTACTCTAATATAATATTAAACAGATGCCTGCTGCTAAAATGTATCACATCCTAGTTTCTGACACTGACCTAGACACTAATTCCTAGGCAGAGCATTGAAAGATTCCCTGTAAACATGACAATTCACCAAGGTAAACTGAATACTACATGGTGAACTGTACTGAGAATACTGTCAAAAATCAGTCAAGTATGAAAAAGTAGGTCATGGAAAAAATTTAAATTTGTAAGGTAATGCTTCTCCAAATACTGTACTTCCTAGTATAATGTTCCATTTTATCAGGAGATGAAAAATCCAGTACATATAGCCAAGTATTTTGTTTTGTTGGTTTTAATAGCACTTTTAACACATTCTGGCATTATCATGCTAAGGAAACTGGAGCTACACTGTGACTTTCCCAAGTCCATGCCAAGGCAGCTAGACCAAGTTGCCCTGGTCAGTTTTCCAACCAGTTATCCCTGCATCATAAGTATGATACTTTACCAACTGAGCTACCACAGCTCCCTACAGCTAAGCAGACACCTGCCCCAAAACTGATGTCCTTGTTTGTTTTTCCTAAATCTATGTATCCCATATCCCCCTTCCACAAGTTGCAATAGATCCCACAATAATCGTTAGCTAGTGGAGGCCATGATAATTGGCACACAACCACTTTGTGATATTATCAATATTCCAACCAAAACCACCCACCCAATAATGAAAAGTGAAAGAGATACATGTACAAAAAACAACTTGCCCAAACTCAAACCAAGGTTCATGCCAAGGGTGTCTACATTTGCTCCAATTTTTCTTCAAATCGACATGAAAAAATGATACTTTTTAGCTGATTATATACGTGTAGTTGCTTGATTTCCTGGTCAACCACCATAACCAAGTGCTTAAAATGCAACTTCTGCATATGAACTATGAGACATTTCATTGATTATCCCGTTATTTAATACATGTTACCAATTTCACTTCATTCTACAATGGCAAACAGGCAGTTCTAATGCACATGACATAATCACCACTGTCATAAACATTGATTGCTGCTGCTGTGACAACATTGACGATAAAAGAGTTCACGTTTTATCCAGATTCCTTAAAACTTATTCATCACATAAAATTCTGCTGAAACATGATTGTACAACAAAGCATCTGTTCATAGATGCAGTTTTTGTATAAAAACTGCACCTCACCCTTAAGGATTGAAACCCCCTTTATAAAAAAAGCCAGAGAAATTATTTGAGCATTTATCCAATGAAAGCCTGTGCTTCATAAGCCTCCCACCACATCCCTATGTACAAATTTGTTGCAAATACTGCAATGGATGCCATGGGCTGAAAACAAGTCCACACCCTGGTGTTTGACAAATTTATTGGGCTGAACCTTGGTTTTCTCATGGAAAAGATACCACATATTTGCTCAGTACAAAATGGCAGCAACCTTTCCAAGAACACATCAAGAGGCCCAAAATGCTCACCTGACTCATGTCCAACTTGAAGCCAATGCAAGGGTGATTGCTAAGAAAGCTGGGTTAGTATGACGATTGCAGACATTTAAAATGTTTTTCCATATCAAGTAACATCAGCCATGGCTGCTGCTGCATCAGCATCCCTTGTACAAGCTCTGAATGCATTTCTGACAAATTTGGTCACAATCTGTTTTATGATTTGAGAAGTCTTTTATATTTTAGTCGTACAAACATATTTATGGCAAATTTTGTCACATTATGTTAGCAGTTTTTCAAGAATAGTTATGTGAAAGTTTTTTCCATTTTAATGACACAAATGATGATTGCTTGTACAAAACTTAAAACCCTGATGCCAATATGCTAAATCTGGACAAATTATAATCAGCAGTTTTTGAGAAGACATCATTCAAAAGGTGTTGCTATTGTCAGTAATCATGTGGCTATGTCTAACTGAAGTTTGGTGTCATCTGTATAAATCTAAAAAGGTTTTATGCCAGGATGCTTTCCGCAAAACTTGATCAAATTCTATTCTTCAGTTCTTGATCAGTGATTTGAAATTTCTTTTACAGTTTTAGTAGCGATCATCATCTGTACAAACTTCAAAGGCTTTCATTCCAGGATGTCTTCTTCCATGCTGGGTTGAAACTGGTACAGTGGTTTTTGAGAAGTTGCAAGTAGTGACCAAAGATGGACAACACATACTAGAGTAACAGGACAGTAATATAGGCTCAGCTGGCTTTCTGGCCAGGTGAACAACAAGAGTGTGTGTGTGTGTGTGTGTGTGTGTGTGATTTGGATTTTTAACATAGCATTAACAATTTTTCAGTCATATCGCTAAGATGTCTGCAGTGTGGCAGTTTACAGTGATGTCTAGCACTGGGACATCATGCCACTGACAGCATCATGTCCCACCCAGTCACATTATCCTGACACCAGGCCGACCAGTCAAACACTAACCTCTTAATGCTGAGCGCCAAGCGAGGCAGCTGTTAGTACCATTTTTATAAGTCTTAGGTATGACTCAGCCGGGGATCGAACCCACAACCTCCCACATCCAATGTGGACACTCTAACCACTAGGCCACCGGTTTGTATCAACTTAAAATTCACAATGAACTACATGTGCTAACAGGAAATGTTCAGTGAATTTCTATTTCTCCCCCCACCCTTAAACGATGAGGCCACCAAAAGTATATAATGATGAAATATAACCTTTCCAATAGAGCTGCCAGTTACAAGGTGGACATGGAAAGTAATCAAGTTTCATGTCTTTATCTCAAAGAACTTCATTCAGAACACGTGCAAATTGGACAAAACTGACCAGTGACATTAACCACGAAGACAAAAAAAACGAAGAGAGATGCTGCCAGAAATTTTCTCAAGAGGGGGACTTCAAATAAGGTCCTCAACACATACTTCAGATGGGGAGAGGGTAAACAATGTCAAAAGTAGCTGTTGGGTAACATTATCATAAGGCGTAGGAACACCAAATTTTAAACATTTAATGATTTTTTATCACTTTGACGATAAATATATACAGTATATGCATACATAATTGTTGCTCAGCTGGTAAATATATACAGTATATGGTTTCCCTATTCCTCAGAGTAGTGTCAATTCTGCTTTGAGAACTGAACTCCCTTTTACAATTGGCTTTTAATGAAGGCTGAACTGGTACAATTATGGCCAGTATGAATAGATTCATGAACTGGTATGTATGTATGTATGTATGTATGTATCCAAAACACAATTTTCTGCAATTCATCATATTGTTCCTTATATATTTTTGTCAACATATCAGGTTTTCTGCAAGGCCTAAACCAGTGGTACCCAACCTTTTTTGGCCACAACTGTAAAAAATAGTTTTCTGAACCTCACGACCACGTTTCCACATTTTGTTAAGTTTTGTCACCCTCAAAAATATTCAAGTGACCCTCCAGAATGTCATCATAGTAATAGACAACATGCCAGCCATTTCTCTATCAGTGCGCTATGCTCAGTTAGCAGCAAACCATCTGATATTTCATCTTCGCTAATTTTGTTCTTAACAAATGATCTTTCCATCTCTATGACTCTCTTAAAGAAATCTGTCATCTTTTGTTTAGACATGACACACTGATGTTGGCTTGATACAATTCCTGAAGGCTGATAAATGAGAGGCATTCTAAAGATATTACTGCATGTACTTCTGAGAGAGTGACAGGTAAAGCGAAATTGTTTGCATTTGCAACAAAGCCAATGGAGAGAACGTTGGCATACCTCTATTTTATTGTCATGTACTGTGGCTGAAATTTCTTTTTGGATATTGTACTTGTGTCAATTGTACATGATCTCAACACACTGCTAACCAAAATGGCTGCCCCCATGTGCTATAAAAATCAGCCAAACAAGTATAAGTACACTATCTTTAGCAGCTATTAAAATAAAGAAAACTAGACAAGACCCACCTCTGAAAGTGCAACAAATAAATTACAAAATATCTCAAAAGTAAAAACAAAATATATTAGCTGTTTTTTTTTACAATTTGCCCATTATATCCAGGAAGTGAAAAGACCAAGAAACAAGTGGCACTAGAAGTTTTTGATAGGTGCACATCTGAAGTAAGGCTAAGCTGTATATTGTATAATCCAAATAACATCATCAATCTGACACCAAAATAAAAGGAATTAAAAGTTCATTTATCAATACAGTAAAAACTGCTGTGAGTGACCTCTGCTATGAGTGACCACCTGTCATTTCCGACCACAATCGTAATGCATGGATCAATTTTATTATAAAAACGTTCTATTATCAGCGACCACCTGCTGAACGCGACCAGCAACCACAATGTCTTGGCAAAATATGCATTTCGACACTGCTATGAACGACCGCATCACAAAAATGAGGATAAACGCCACCGACCTTTATTTAATACCTGTAAGAACAACCGCTCATACTGTTCTAAATAAAAAAAATTTTAAAAATAGGCTGGCTACCGATGTCTGAAATTTTTTAGCTATGCTTATAGTGTTTTATAGCTTCTGTCTTAAACCAGACTAAAGTATATGTAGATTATTTCCAAGTCTGGTTCCCTGCTTCGTATGCTCCCTGTGTTGTTCTCCGTTATTCATATAGGGGTGAGGAACGCAGGGAGCATATAAAGCAGGGAACCAGACTAATTATTCCCATAGGCTAATCCTGCATCCCGGCCTTCGTAGGACCCGGCATCCCTATGAATGATTGTATTGTGAGAACAGACAGACACCACTGACCTATATGTAATCAGTTGTTACAACAACCGCTTGATTAGTATCGATTGTTCTGATCAAAAACAAACATAAAAGGAATATTAAAAATAAAAAGGATTGTTGCTACCAGTGATAGATGCTACAGTCCATAAACCAGGCTAATGTACATGTCATGAATTGCCGTTGTAGTGCCAAAGTTGATGTAGTGGTCGCATATATTGTTTGTCTTGAGTTAATCCGTATTGCCGGGGGTGAATAAGGTCATTGTCTATTAAACCAGCAAGAGAAAATCATTTGCGGGATTCGATTGATAGTGTTTAAGACTTGTGATGTTTGTTATTTTTCCCCCCAATGTTAAGTGATTACATCCCAATCACAAAGCTATCGTCTATTCAAGTTGGTGCAACCGGGTTACACACTTTGCTTATAGAGTTAATCCCTTTATGTCATCTCTGAATGAAGCCGTTGACTTCTGTCTCTGAGAAAATGGTCCTGTTTCTGGATGAGATAATTGTTCTTTTTATTTCATTAAATCACACAAAGCTGACATAGGACATACATCCTTCAAAATAAGCATTACTTTTAACACTTTTTCAGGATTATCAAATTACCCAAAAGTGACTAGAAAAGTGATTTCAGAATAGAGTCATGTATCACTTGCATATTAAACACCATTTACTAGTGTTACGTATATGCAATTTAATTACCTGTGTAATTAGTATTAAAAATTTTTTTAATTTTATTTTTGTTTCATTACATTTTATTGTAACGATAATTTTCATGGGATTTGACTTTTTTCGGAAAATTCACTCTTTTGTTTTGACCTGATTAGAACGCAAAAGTGTTGCTTTATTACTATTGTTAGCTCACCTTGGTTGAGAGATTTGCAAACACTAAGTGAAAATGATTGATTATTACCAAGGCAAGGTCATGTTCGGCCCATGTGTCAGCTATGTTGTAAACAGCCTTTTTTATTATTCATTTCCAACATGAGAATCTGATTCTTAGATAGGGCTATTCTAGGTTACATGCAAAATGGCATTTTCTTTTACTGCACTGTTCAAATTAAATGAATTCAAAAGCTGGAATTATATTCTTGGTGACTCAACAAGGAACTGTTGACACATCAACACAAACTGGTTATAGAGGACGTCATCGCCTTCCATATTGGAACTTCATCGAGATTCGAACCTGGATTCAATTAGAACTTTTTAGTGATAGGACTTGTATTTTTGAATTCTAGGATTAATTTTTTGGATTATATTCACAAACCGTAAGTCCTATTTCATATTTTTACCTTATTTTCTTGGGAAATAAATTATTTTGTTAAATTTACAAAGCTTGTTGACTTCACTCTTTTGTTGCTTTTGTACGAGCCTACACGTAACACTAGAACATTATGCTTTCATAATGTTTCAGAGTACTTATCACTTGTAACACTTAGGGTTTTAAAATGTTTTTAAAAATACTGGTCTGTTAATAGTAGTAGAACCTGCAAAGGCTTAGTATTTATTTGAAACGACATCTTTAAATAATTTAAATTACCTTCCTTTAGAGAGACACTCTTCACCAAGTGGAAGAACTGTTTTATACTCTTTCTTTGCTTTCTTGTCTTTTGGTGCCCCAGATGCTGCACAGTAATAGCAGAGGTTGTTTTTTTTCACCAATTATGTATGGTTTTCAATAATGAGTCTGTGTTTGCAATCCTTTCAATATCATTCCTAATCAACATTGTGTGCTTTTTTTTTGTTTCATTTTGATTAAATTGACCATAAGCTGTCACCTCACTCGAAGAATTTTTATCCGACACCACGAGGATGATTTCATGTGTAGGCGCTTTACATCATAACCCTTACCATTCAATAATGCGCTAACATAATGGAGTTTGGGCTATGTTTAAACCGCAGATCAAATAATAATAAATATGCTGTCTGCACTTTATCTGTAAAAAAAATTGGGGGATTAAACAGCAAAAAAGAATTGTGGGTTGGGAGGTTTTTAGTGAGTCAGGTTGCAGATTTTTAACCCTGATATAGGATTGAGTTTTATGGAGAAAAGGCAAAAAAAGACAATGATAAGATCAACCAAAATAAACAAAAAAAAAAGTTAAAAAATGATGAATTGGGTATGAGAAATAATGGGAACCACTGATAATATGCGAGATCTTTACGTAATAACTTACACGACTCTTGAATTTTTTTTTACAAGCATAGCATCATCCCACTGCATGGCAGCATATCTGAAACCTTGCCTGTGATACATATACATAAGAAACAACAACAACAAAAAACACAAGTAGCATGGTTCCTAAAGCTCAACAGATTTTACAAGATATAACAGATCAACAAACGCAAACATGAAATAGACACCCATGACCTTGACCTTAAAGACGGAATTCAAATGTGGCATGGATTTTCTAGTGACAATATACAAGGGTATAAAACTAAATTCACTTATCTAAAATACCTCACATTATAACATGGAAGGGAAAATACTACTGAGACACTTAAAATAACGGCCTGTGACCAAGACACTTAAGATATTACCCCCTTCACCCACATGGCACCTGTACATGACATATATGCCACAGAACACAGGAATTTAAAGTGAATACTATTTAAATTTAAACTGTCGAAAAACAAATGTGCTCTCCATGATGTCATACTGTTATAAATGAATATCATAAAAAGGTCATAAAATAAACACTGATGCAGACAATGTCTGGAATTTTTCATGCTGATGCAAGCATTTCAAAACAATTCAAGACTGATGATCTAACACCAAACCAACAAAATTAAAACAATGATATCAGAAATTCAACTGCTATTTTGTTATGACTTTTATATCTTGCATTAGGTTAACAAATATTTTTCACACAAGGTCAAACAAGGTGAATAACCAAGGCTGCAAAATTTACCAACACTGCAAAACATTTATATGGTTTGCAATAAATGAAATGATGCCATTTAATTGAAAAGATTACAGCCTCATTCTTTCTCCTATCTAACTGCTAAACGCGTTAAAAAGAAATGACCCCTATTATCATACTGTACCTCACTTGTGTTTGCTCATTTTGCAGCAAGTCTTTCACAGTTGTTGAATAAATCAGACAATTTATGTAAAATATCTGTAGGGTTTCTTCATGTTATTTTCTACTGCAAGACGATGACAAGAAAACTGATCAATAAAGGGATTCAGACATACTGTGTGGCTATGTGCATGGGATGCAACTGCAGAATTTACAATAACTAAAGAGGTGTACAGTGTCTTGTAAACTTGAAACAGCATTTCTTGCAAACAAAATTTAACCAAAAAGGTTCTGCTCTAGTTTGGATTGGTCTTGTGGGTTTAACACTATTTTTCAGCATATGATGGGCTATAATGGCAGCCAGTATATTTGGTGAAGATGAACCTGGGAAAATCCAAGAAAAACGACCAACTCATGTGAAGCTATTAGCAAGCTTTCTACCTTAACAATGTTGGCACTAAAAGGTTCTGTTAACAAAATTGTCTTTGATGGGTAAATAATGAAGTTTAAAGTAAAAATTTTATCAACATTATCAGAAGACCAGCCAGCAGTACCACCAATTCTTGTCGACTTGGCTTTTTCCATGTGATGCACATTTAATGTGAAAATCATTCATATGTCGTGAAAAGAACTTACAGATATATCACTGTAAACAGCCCTCAACCTGTTATCACCGCATGCCATGGTTACACTTCACATGGTAGTACCATACTTTTGGGTTTTTTAACATCAACATCATTTATGATGCACCAAAGTAGGTGGCATTGAAGAAAAGGAGAAAGATGTAGTTGTACAATGGTACCAAATATTTGACCTTCTAAACACATTAAAAATACAGCAGAAAATAATTTTTTACCGGATTTTTTAAAGGCTGAAAGTTACATTTTCGGAACTGTAGTGTGTGCAAATTTTTAATCTTTTTGACTTTTGATCTAAAGTAGTCTGGACTGAAAAGCAGATAAAATGAACCTCAGCAGAAAAGTAGGATAAGTTGAGATTTGCAGTGAAAAGGGGCCAGTACAAGAAAAATGTAGATCCAATATGAAAAAATTGTAACATTTTCACATTTCTGCAATTGCACAAACAAAATAGCCAAATGAACACATCCTATATGCACCTAAGTATCCCACAAATAGTAAATATATCAGAAACTGATATGTTTGGATTCATTGAGAAGTAACCAAAATATGCTGTTTCTATTTTTAAATAACATTAATTTTTTGTTTAAGAAATGAATCTTCACTGATAATGATCACCAAGCAGCTCATTCCTCTACCCCCCTTAAAGTTTAAAAAAAGATTTGTTATCAGCTTTTATCAACCCAAATGACTTCATTTTGAGTGTTTTGATCACTTTATGCATTTATGATGGCAACAATGGTAACTCTTGGGAAAAAAGTATCCTGTTAAATAGATATATTTCACAGCTCTGGTAAATTAAATAAATATTGCAAAAACTAAGGAATAAAACTAAACTTTTTTAATAATGAATGTTGTACACTAACTAGGTCAAGTCAGAGCTGCTCACAAATTTCGACATCAGCAAACAACGATAAAAGTAATTTAACAAATCAAAATAATTGCTGCAGTTTAATCATATGCATATTCTCCATCATGGATTTTGCTTTGGGTACTTGGACTGTACAGTCCAATGCAGTCCATCATGGATTTCACTTTGGGTACTTGGACTGTACAGTCCAATGATATGCACTATGGATTTCACTTTGGGAACATGGATTGTACAGTCCAATGGAGTCCACAATAAATTTCACTTGTGGTGCTTCGACTGTACAGTCCAATGGAATCAACTATTGTTTTCGATTTCGGTAGTTGGACTGTACAGTCCAATGGATCCAACATGGATTTGATGTTTGGTACTTGGACTGTACAGTCCACCATGGATTTTGCTCTGGGTACTTGGGACTGTACAGTCCAATGCAGTCCACTATGGATTTCACTTTGGGTACACGGATTGTACAGCCCAATGGAGTCCACTATAAATTTCACTTTTGGTACTTGGACTGTACAGTCCAATGGAGTCCATCATGGATTTTGCTTTGGGTACATGGACTGTACATAGTCCAATGGAGTCCACAATGGATTTCACATTCAGTACTTGGCTGGTACAGTCCAATGAAGTCCACTATGGATTTCACTTTGGGTACATGGATTGTACAGTCCAATGGAGTCAACTATAAATTTCATATTGGGTACTTGGATTGTACAGTCCAATGGAGTCCACCACAGATTTGATGTTTGGTACTTAGTCTGTACATTCCAATCAAGTCCACCATGGATTTTGCTTTGAGTACTTGGGCTGTACAGTCCAATGGATTTCACAAAGGATTTCACTTTGGGTACATGGATTGTACAGTCCAATGTAGTCCACTATAAATTTCACTTTTAGTACTTGGACTGTACAGTCCAATGGAGTCAACCATGGATTTCGCTTTGGGTACTTAGACTGTAAAGTACAATACAGTCCACAACGGATTTTACACTGGGTACTTGGATTGTACAGTCCAATGGAGTCCACCATGGATTTGATGTCTGGTACTTGGTCTGTACATTTCAATTCAGTCCACCAAGGATTTTGCTTTGGGAACTTGGACTGTACAGTCCAATGGAGTCCATCATGGATTTTACTTTGGGTACTTGGACTGTAGAATTCTATGGAGTTCACCATGGATTTCACTTTGGGTACTTGGACTGTACAGTCCAATGGAGTCCACTACTGATTTAACTTTGGGTACTTGGGCTGTACAGTCCAATGTAGTCCATCATGGATTTTACTTTGGGTACTAGGACTATACAGTCCAATGGAGTTCACCATGGATTTCACTTTGGGCACTTGGATTATAGTCTAACAAAGGCTGCTCATATCATGGTTTAATGACCATGGGTTAGTTTGTGCCACACTGACAGGGAACTGGTTGCCATCTTATAAACGGCTGAGTGCCAAGTTATGGATACTTATTTATATCTTGTATTTATACAAAGCCTGATAAGTTTGAATGGTATATTTAACATACAAGAATTTCTGTTGTTACTATTAGATGTAAATAATTATTACATGGACCAAATTTTTTTCAGAATGAACCGAAAAAACTGCAAATTTAAATAGGATCCGCTTCATGGTTCATACAGTTGTACAGTGTTTCTTCCATTCACACTTCAATGAATGTAAAACAAAGAGGAAAAGAGGGGGAGGGGGCAATCCTTAAATGGCTTAAAATCATTGCAATTATGAGAGAAAATGAAAGTGTGATACTAAAGATAAAATACTGACCCATGACCATGAACATACAATCCCCAATGTTGTAAGCATATACAAGATAGCTTCTAATGATAATGTACTCAAGTAAGTATTCATGTTTCACCTCTATAGATGAAGGACTCCAAAGTTATAAAGAATGGAAAGTATGATATAAAACTTGGAGCATTGACCTGTGAACTTAACTGTGAAGATGGGGAATCCAAATTTAGTACATAAACTGCCTTCTCATGACCATGTACATTACAGTATACTACATTTCATCCATTAATCTCTTACATATCAAGTTACTGACTGGAATAAAAAAAAGGATAAAGGAAACTTAAGTCATAACCTGGATCCTGAAGATATGATTGCCAATGTGGTACAATATACATCTTCTAATGACAACATACAAGTATGCAGACTTTCACCCCATAATTTTAAATGACTCTAAAGTTGGAGTGTAAACTAAAGTCTGAAGGAGAACTTAAAATACCGAGTTGTGACCTTCACAAGACAACCACCCCACATATAGTATGTGACACCCCTAATGATGGTGTACAGACTTTTAATGATAATGTGCCAAGTTTCATCCCATGCTTTAAAGCTGTAGCATGGAAATGAAAGTGTGATGGTTGGAAGAAAACAAGGATACAATAACCCCTTTGAACAGAAAGAAATCAGGATTCATGACAAACACAGAATTTTGAGACAACGTGACTCCTTTTCCCAAACCCACAATTCACCAGAACAAGGCAAATTCATGGCAAGATACGGGAAAATATGTGCATAAATGAGTTATACAACATGCATATTAGCAATCTAAATATGGCATATTTAATGGCATGAAGCTGATGGTATGCACCGTCATAAAGTTTATTCAATTGTCATAAATTAGTTTCTGTGCAAAATTATACAATCCAGCAAATCACAGTATTTATACTAATCCATACAATAACTGCAGTGAATACAATTTTTATTTTATTTATACATTAGTTCTTTCTCAGTTTTTGCCCAAGAGTTTAATAATAAAACAGATTTTTTTTGCTTGTTACATGTATATGAATCTCCTGCAAACAAAGTTTCTCTCAAATGGGAAGTTCTTGGTCAAGATTGCAAAAATATACACACATTTTTTAATTGAGCTGACCCATAAAGGTCTAGGAAAATCCCTGTTGTGAGAATTGAGGAAGAACCCAGATGGACTATGCAATGAACAGCCAACCCATGGGAAGCTACAAGCAAGCTTTCTCACATACCCACAGAACAGTCTCAAATCTATGCGGAGAGAGATGAGATGTCAGTGATATGTAAAGGAGAGCACGTTAGACCACTTTATCACCCACCCACCCACTAAAAAAACAAAATGGCTGAAATTCATGGTTCTACTGGACACTATGAATACAATTAATGGAAATTAATTTCTTAAAAAATGAAAGAAAAAAGTGAAGTGCTACCTCATTGACTCGGAAACACCACTGGTGACCATAACAACCAACTGTCGGGTGGTACCCACTTTTCTCAGTGACTTTTCCAGCACCAGACATCCTAAAGAGTATGTGTCATTGGTCGCTAGAGTAACAAAAGCTTCCTTCATTTCTGGAAGAAAAAAGAAAGCAGAATGAGGATAACACAGATCAGAATCAGACAAGTCTTTAATGAAACTGAAAAGGAATTTAAATGTAAGTGGATAAAATGTACACAGATATGTGCAGACAAAAGTGTCTACAAATATTTGCATGTTTTAATGAACCGGTGAGATCAGCCCCTTAAGCTCCTGTATCATTACAGGTGTGGGGCTAATATATTGGCCTACAGAATGGCCTCCAGTGTTCAGTTAAGTTCACAGTATGCACAATTAATTACATGTCTTTTATGTTCTGCATGTCTGTGATACTAGGGTAATGATCAGCCCAGACTAATTTCTTACTGACATCACTGCTGGTATAACAATATTGCTTACTATTAGTAGCTGTCAATGAACAGGTAACATGAAGCTTTCAGGGTTCAAGATACAAATATAAAGGATCAGTATCATACTCCTATAATTTGAAATTCTATGGGAAATTTTGTGAATACTCCAAAACATGATTTTGCTATACCAGACTACGCCTTAATCAGGAAGATATTAATCACATCTTTTCGAATGTTATTAGTGGCCAAAACTAGTTCAAGGTGTGTTCTATTGTGTGATTATTTGAGGGAGTGTTCTCAGAGTCATCAAGTAGTACTATCGTTTTAAACATGCAAAGAACTGTACCAAGAACTTGTTATGATAGCATAGTTTGTACTGATCAAATGCACAACAAAAAATGGACTATGCTTACAGTAGATGTTAAGATGCTACAATTTTGGTTTAAATGCTTAAAATGTTTTGCAAAATATCAACACATTAAAATTTGTACATGCACATACACAGGATTCTGCAAAGAAATTTTGAAAGTTGCAATCCTGGACTTCTTTCCCTGGAAAAATTGCTGTTTCAGATCTAAAACTAGGAACCCCAATAACAAGGCATTTTTTCCCTATGCAATAATTCAGAATTTGTATATTGTTGTCACCAAAATACATTACATCAGTGTTAATTCCAATTCATTGTGAAATATTTTGAAATACCATATTTTATGTAATTTTTTGTACATGAAAAAATAATTATTAATTTCAGTGTACGAAAAATTATATGTAAAATAAATAATTATCATTTGGTGGTGCTGACCGTGTATGAAAAATAAAGGGATCATACCAAAACAAGTTCTACAGTACACACGCTACTCGACAACCTAAGGGTACAAATGTACAAAGTAAATTTTCTGTCTCATAAATCAAAAGTACTGTTATTAGTGAACGAGAGAGAGAGAAAATTATGTCTTTTGAGTGATACAACAACAACAATTCTCAATGCCTTTACCCTGTCATTCTTTAGTTTTGTGTGCAGCTAAAATGAATCAAAGAAGAACTTTCTTTACAATATTAATTTCTTTAATTTGCATTTCTGATCAATACATTTCACAACACACTGGAAACAAACAAATGACCATATTGTATTAACTTTTTCCTGTCATCTTTAAGCAATGCAGGATTCCCTTTATTCTTACAGAAACTTTCTCCACAGCAGGTTAATGACCAAAATCTTTAATTCCTCGACCTATTTTCCTTGGGTAGCCATTGCATTTTTTCTTCAAGTCTTGACACCATGTGCATAAAGATAATGATGTTCCACAACTTTTTCATTTTTCAGCCAATGATTTCCAGAATTCATTCCACAAATCTTTCCGTTTCTTCTTCTTTACCAAAACTACTGACGAGTCAACCTCCAAGTATCAAGCTCTTTTGCTGCTCTGTACATGGAGCCAAAGTAATAAACTTGTCATCGAAATAGCATACATTTTTTATTGGTACCTGAGAAAATATACCTGTAGTTTATATAATGTATACTATGACTGCTTTATAGTCAATACTGCAGTATTAAGAAGCCATTAAAAAAAATCTTTTATTTTAAAACCTCACTGTGAAGAAAAATGGTGAAGCCCAAATCAACAACTATTGTTATCATGTAACTGAAACTGAAAGAAACCACTTATGCAATATTTAGCCTGTTGAAACCAAATAAAGAATTAAATGTTCAAGCTTCAAACACACAACTGACAATTACAAAAAATTAGTTGAGGGGGCCCCTGAATGGCGGTGTGGTTTAAGCACTAACCATTATGGATCACTGCCACCTCACCGCATGGGTTTGAGTCTCGGGTTCAGCCAATGTGGGTATGTGAGAAAGTTTGCCAGTAGCTTCTCGTGGGTTGGTGGTTCTTTCCAGTGTTTTCCCCAGGTTCTCCTCCACCATTAATACTGGCTGCCATGTATAGCCTATCTTGTGATGAAAAATGGCGTTAAACCCTACAACAACAACAATTAGTTGAGCAGATCCTATCATCCTACACATGTTGATTTAGAAATTATACTTGTCTTCTGAATGTTTTGACAATTTAATCTTGAAACACACCAGGGGAGTGTTATTATTAGTTTCCCCCTCAATCAAGTGCCTGTTTCATAAGTGAACCCTGTAACAGGAGAAATCACTGTGTCTAGGGAAATACCACTTTATTACAGTGTCTGTTTTTTGTCAATCACCGGATAAACAGATTAAGGAAAATATACAATTCATAGAAAGTACATTCTAAATATTGTGTGACAGAACAGTTAGCTTAAAAATATAATCATGTAGGTCAGAAATGTATGGGACAACACTCTGTTGTGGAATTTGAAAAGTGCTGTAAAGTCAATTTTTTTCCTGACGTCATTCATTTTTTTGAAAATACAAAAAAAAGCAGTGATGCAAATACTATTCAACCAATGATGTTACTTCATGAACATGTTTGTGTATGATTTGGATTTTTAACACAGCTTCAAATTTTTTTTAGTCATATCGCTATGATGTCAACAGTGTGGCAGTTTATAGTGATGTCCAGCACTGGGGCAGCATGCCACAGACATGTAGCATCATGTCCCACCCAGTTACATTATCCTGATACCAAGCTGACCAGTCCTAACACCAACCTCCTGATGCTGAACGCCTAGCGAGGTAGCTGTTAGTACCATTTTTATAAGTCTTAGGTATGACTCAGCTGGGGTTCAAACCCGTGACCTCCCGCACCTGAGGCAGATGCCCTAACTACTATGCCATTAAAGTGGTCCCCACAAGTATGTAGGCAATTAATAAAACCATAAATTTGCAATCCTATCAATGGATTGCTGTTAACGAAGTTAGAAAGTGAGTATTATATTAAGAAAATCCCTCTTTCTAAAATTAATAGATGCACAAAATGTTATTTCAGGGCGTGATACTTTTTCTTGGTTGTGTCGATTCAGGTGGACAGAAGGGTCTGGTCCAGTCATATATTACTTTATTGCTTCAGTGACTTATCTGTGACTAGTTACAGTAAAATGTTATCACTAACAATATGATATAAAGACAATTACATGTTACTGGGGTTGTTTCAAAGTATTTCAGAAATCTTTTTTTACTACCATTTTATACCAAACTTTCAGAAAAGAAAAGAGTTCTTTAAGTGGTAGTTGAGTAAGCATTTTACCAACTTGCAATTACAATACTGTAATCTCATTACACCTTTCTGTCAAAATTACAATAAATACAATGTGTATGAATATAATAAATTTTACACATGTACAAAATGTATATATAATATAATAAACATATAACACTGAATTTACAACTTGAATAGAAATTATTGCTTAAAACCAATGTTAAATGCATACTGAGAAACAGAGGACACAATTCTTTGCTTGCTCCCACTTCTCCCTGTCAGACCTGCCAACCCTACCAAAATTGTCTCTGTAAAGCAGTTGATTCTTTTTCACAACTTTGACCAGTTTTCAGTAAGGTCTAATATATCATGTACTGCCATTGTAGAGTTGGAAAAGATATACAGTGGTCCCACTCTTGAACGGCCCCCCCGGACCAGCGGCCACCCGCTCCTTACGGCCAGAATCAGTTGGCACCGACGAGTTTGTGTTCAAAAGTACCCCTCATGAAAGGCCACCCCGCTAATGTGACCAGTGGCCAGCATATCAGTGCTAAAATATATAATTTACCCCTCACAAGCGGCCGCATTTTATTTTGTAATATGTATCCAGAACCAGTATTTTATTCATAATGTGTGTTAAGTAATCCAATTTCTGTTTCCCGATGTCAGGTTTTCGTTACTGAAAGAGGTGTTGACAAAAGTACATGTACCACTAAGGTTAATATTATATCAGTTACGCCTCATGAGAAGCCACATTTATTCCATAAAGCTGAGAAAGACTCAAATTTTAATCCATACAGAAAGGTAAGTACCGGTACACGTAATCTGATTAGCCGTACTGCTTTGTTATCATGAGATGTCCGGTTTAGTCACTCTGATAGTTGTTAAGATTACAATTACTGAACAGCAGTAACAGCTGAGAAGTGGCGGTATTGATGTACAGTACACAAGTCAGCGGGAAAATGGTTTGATAGCCTTTATGGCTTCACTTAGTTACTTGTTGAGCTTGTTCACTTTCATAATTAGTGGCTATTACTACTGACAATAATTGTCAAGATTACAAATCTAACGGCCACGAGGTGCTATTGTTCAAGTCAAATCTGCGTACATATCCAAGCTGTTTTGGCTTCTCTCACTTAGTGTAAAGAAATGTAAAAACAATAGGGTACCAGACTGCGACTAATGAATCACGTGACAAGATTGCTGCCTTTAAAAACACATGGCATTTTGTTTAAATGCAGAAAAATTGTTTTATCAGTCTTGTAGTTGGCAACATTGATGATTACAACCGGACGTAATTGTCAAGATCATAACAGGGTCAGCATAGGCTAAAAATAGATTTTGCGCAGACACACACACAGAGAAATTAACCTTGAACTAAACAGGGTACCAGACAAAGACTGAAAAATCATGTGACAACACATTCATTGCATCCTTTACGAAGAAGGCATTTCGTCTGCTCTACAGAAGTTTCATCTGCATAATTAAATCGCATACAGTTAGAAACATCCGAATAAATCATTACCGAACATTAACATGTCATCCCGTAAACGGAGACGATTATTTTAGAAAAAAGTCGTTTATTCTACTCAACGACATCAGGTGAGGTGGGGACGGGGAACTTGCAGAACAATTTTAGGTTAGAAAAGACTCGAATAAAACAATTTTATGTTGAAAAGACTTGAATAAACAACATCGTAACTGATAAGGAGGTTATTCAGCAGCAGTGGGAAAATGGAGCAAATGGAAAGAGAATTATGTATGTACCAAGATTTAAATGATGTTTTTGAATGGTTTTGCAATGTGCATGACAACAACACCCGCTCGCATACCAAGAATAAGAACTATTAATGCATAGTCAGTTGAAATAAGTTTATTGTTATAACAAGAAGAACCTTTTAATAATTAATGTTACTTTTAAACAAAGATATTAAATGAAGATGTTAAATGCTTTGAAGAATGTAGCTTTCTTACTATGTACATTATATATACTTCTCACAAAAAATTTAGTCCCCTTCTGGAAAGGCCACCCATCTTATAAGGCCACTTTCCCGGTGCAGAAGGGGTGGCCGTATAAGAGTGGGACCACTGTATTTAAAAAGTTCGATATTCAAAAGTGATGCAATGACGGTAAACATTAAGCTCAACTGCAAAGGTTGCACAGTGCTTTTTTTACTTCATGTACAGTTGCACTAATTTCCAGTTAGGTCATGCAGATGTTTTGTATGAAAGAAATATGTGCATTTTAAAAAGTCTGAGGTACTACTGTAAAGTTAGTCTGGTTCCCTAACCAACTCCACTAAATCTAATGTGAAATCCTGATCCAAATCACTGATGAGCCAATTATCCAGATTTTGCTGCAATAATCAAATTTCCATAGCTTTTAGTTATATTCTGCAAGTCCATAATTTAAATGTCATTTTCGTAAGCCTTATTACAAAAACTGTAATGGTTGGGGAACCCTGTTCAACTGTTGCTTCTTCATCTCCTTCCACAAGAAGTCATTCTCCCTAAAATTCAAGTCTAGCTTGACCACTATCCAATGAATATTTTTAATAATTACTCTTTAACTAAATGTAAAAGAGTAATTTAGAACAGGAATGAATTATGTTTTTATCATTTATGCTCATTTTCACCTTACCTACATTTTAGAGAATTGAAGATTTCCAATGGAAAAACCTAGTCTGTCAACAACTAGACTGGCACTGAACTCCTGCAATGTAACCATTCTGTTTATAACTGACAATCAAAGACAAATATTAACTATGTCAACATTCTGTTTACAAGTTAAAATCATGAATGAAAGTTAAGCAGATGATATAAATTAAATATACATTACATTAACGGTAAGGACCAGTCACTTAAACAACAAAATGTTTACTATTATCACTTTAGTAGAAGTACTGGTAGCTGTTAAATGAGGTGATCTTTTCTATTCTGGATAAAATGGCTTTACTAAATTATTTTTGTAGGGAATGGCCATAACGAAAATTCATCTTAAAGTAGAGAGATAAAGTGTAAGGCTGCTACTCAATCTGAGATATCTATATCTCCAAAGAGACGTAAGCCAGACTCTGTTTCGGCAAACAATATCCAATATGACAACAAGACAAAGAAATTTTCAGCCACAGTGGGTTGATAATTATCCAAGGCTTGACTTCACCAACTGTAAAGGAAAGATGTTTTGCAGCACAGTATACACATGACAATAGCCAGCAAGAGCAGAAAATCCCAAAGTTGGGAGATACTTGCCTAACACTCCACTAGGAAAGGCCATTTTAAAATTAAATGGAATGAAAAATTATATAAAATGAGCTTTTATAACACAGCCTTCATCCTAGCCCAATATGGAAAACTATTTTCTGAGATGGAAATGCTGTGTACATTGCTGGAGAACAGAGTTAAAATTGGTGCTAATCTTGGTGCTAATTATAATGGACTCAGTACATTAGAACTTGTTTTCTCGCTTGACAAAGTCTTGAAAGAAGTTAGGGAAACTCTGAATTTCAGTAAATTCACTTGTGTTCTTCCTGATGGAAGTATGGATGCTACAATATTGGGATTTTACAATATTGGAGTAAGAAATAATATACACAAGATACCCTGATAATAAGTCCACTGAAACAAGGAATCTATTTATCATTATTTCTATATATTAAAATGCTTACATCTCATCAAATCTAGATGAAAGAGTGAAATTTTGGGACAAGTGAAAACATAGGTGGGACATGTGAATTTTTTAAAAATGTTATCAGCCCTGAAAAGGTATGTTAATTTACCAAATGTTAACATTAAGGCGTACGGAAAAATGATTGGTACCATAAATACCAGATAGTACTGCATCTATAAACTAAAAGCATCTTGTGCCTTTTGATCCTTCCAATGTTATCCCATTTTACCTATTATTGTTGAAAAATAGATGTACATTTTGTTTCAAAAGTTAATTTAAAAAATGATACATATTTTTTCAGTTTAAACCATTTGAACATGTATTCCCACAGCTAAATTCAAGGATTTTAATAAATTCAACTTCTTCAATAAATTGAAATACTTTCAAGCATAAAACCCCCCAATACCCATTTTTTTCTCACCCTAGGTGTATTCTTTACATGTGTCAGGCATTTTTTCGAACAACTTGCCCCTTTTCCTGCTACAAAATGTCTCTTTTCATTTCTCTCCTGAATGTAACACATTTTAATTTCAACCGTTTATAATCCTGAGTGAAATACACCGTTATTGTGAGGTAGGTCACTGTTGATTAACACCAATCAATGACGCATGATGGTCATGTTTCATGGAACAACTGAGCATGGCAGTCAGTGGACAAGTAATAAGAGCAGATCTATGATTAAAAGGTTTATCTTTTCAAACATTTGCAGCATCGACTGGATATTGCAAATTTTGTTTATTCTCAATGTTGTGTTGATTACTGTCCACTCAGAATTTCAGTGATTAACGTAGGACAGCAATATACTGAATCTGAGCCCATCAGTAGATTATTTTCAGCTCAGATACATTTTGACAGATTCACTGTAAGTTAATGATATTTATGAGGTTTATTGTTTAAAATTAATGCTGAAAATTCAATAAGAAATATCTATTGTGATTTTAGCAACTACTACTGTAAATTCCTGAAAAAGCCGAATGAAAGAGTTCACATATTACTGACTGGTTATAACAGTAATTGAAATAGTATCGACAGACCTGCCGTTCAACAAATTAAAGCCAAGTTCATCCAAGGAATTCAAATGACATAAGAGGAGAAAATATAAGGTCTCATAAAATTTGGAAATCTTTTACAGGGTTCAAAATTCACACTAGCAAGTCAACCCTCAAAAACTGTAGCCATGAGTAATTCGCAAAATTTGTTATTACAACTTGCTAGCCAAAAAATGCCAACAACGGGGGGTGGGGGGAGCGGGTACGGGGAGAGGACAACAACTGTCAACATCGAAAATATAATAGGTTCAGGTAAACAAAAAAAAAACAACTTTACATATTTGTCTTTGTTTTAATAATAATAAATACTTCGGTTTTATTATGTCCTTTTTTTTACATAATAATTGCAGTTTTTATAAAAAACATTTTACCTAACCTATAAATCAGCCACTGCAAGCTTGTGTGACATTTGCCTGGAGCCATGAAGTACCAATTACTGAGAATTTTTTTTAAATAGCTATATTAAACATCACTGTAAATAATAATAATCTAAACACAGGATACCCAGTGAAGTGGGGCACGAATAAAAGACACTGTGAACACAAAATAGAAAGGAATGAACTTAACACAAAGCACATGGAAACTAACACACAGTATATGATACCCATGTGATGCCTGAGCGGGACAGGGTGCTTGCTGCTGACGCAATCGACTCTTCTGAATCCGAACTGATCTGAATATTGCCAAGTTACTTCGGTACAGATGCGCAGTTGACAACACGCTGAAATGGGTGGTATGTATGTGGCAAATATGCCTCTATGCATGCCTCTCACCCGCGCATGGCACGCATTCAAGTCGTGTAAGTACATTATTATTATTGTTATTCAAGTCATATAAGTACATTATTATTGTTATTCTATGTTCTCGGCAATCGTGACTCGCATCTAAACGGAAAACGCTAGTCAAATTGATTGCCAGTAACATTTTTCCACGTGTAAATTGCGAGCTTGTGAATGGGATGTTCAGGGGTTATAGAAAGCTAGCATTTTGCTAGATACAATTAAGCAGCTTATAGACAGACACATTATAAAGCTGGAAGACGTTAAGGCTCTCAAAGATAACAAATATTTACGACGGAAAGTAAGAAAACTTGAAGAGAGAAATTCTCTGCAGAAAGTAAATAGAGCAGCAAAACAGCAGTCAAGTGTTCAAGAAGTCAAACTGCCTTCAGCAGATGGAGAATGCAGCAGTGTTTCTGCTCAGCAGGAAGTTACCAATGATGACATAAAAAAGTGTTCAACACTTGAAATGCGATCAAGACGTTTTTAAAGTTTTATGTCTTAAGATCTTCACAAAGGATGAGCTGAAGAATTCTTCAAGAACAGGAAAAAAAACTATTAAATGTGGGGACACTGCAAGACCACCACTTGATATGCAAAAACTGACCAAACTGGAACTGCTAGTTCTTTAGTGTACCACAATGGACAAGGACTTGTTTTATAAGAAACTTGAAAACTTGCAAAAAATCCTAAGGAGAAGTTAACTATGGTTCTTTCTGGGTTTTTTTACATCGGTCACCGTAATTGTGCCCAATATCACTGTCAAATGATAGTACATTTTTATAGGCCTGTCTTGATAAATTTGACCTTGGTCAATGATTAATAAACACGTGCTTCAATTTAAAAAGGATTGGCATAATTGTATTTTGACATTCGTTTCTGTTTCTAGAAAACTAATCTGCAATGCAACATTTAACCTAAAATTGTATACACCCTTTTGCACAAGGACTGTTACTAAAAATGTTAGTAGTCGAAGGGAAAGTTATTTTGATAGGAAAACTATTAAATGTTTTATCAAAAGCTTTCCTGATTATCTTTTCATAATCAGCATCTTCAATCTGAGCTTCTAATTCACAGAAAGTGGTGGTATTCTTGAATTTCACGAAATTTACTTCCATGAACTGTAAAGAACAATAGAGTTCATGAACAATAACATTAGTTCATGACCTACAGATTCATGAAGTCATTAGTCATTTTCTGTTCAAGAACTAGTTCAAGAACAATTCATTAACAGTTCTTGGATTTGTTCATGAATAGTTCATGAACTGAAGATTCATGAAGTGGCCATTTTCTGTTCAGGTACTAATTCATGAACCAGTTCATGAACTAGTTCAAGAACAATTCATGAACTGGCCATTTTCTGTTCAGGTACTAATTCATGGACCAGTTCATGAACTAGTTCAAGAACAATTCATGAAGAGTTCTTGATTTTTTCACAGGGAATGTTATGCTAGTAATTTCATGGCTTAAAATTGAGCTCTTTTCAGTAACCCACAGGATCATGAAATTAAATTTGTGACTGCTCCTACCTAAATTTCACTAATTCTGCAAAATTAATCAGAAAACAGTTCAGCTTCCAATTCAACAATAATTTTTCATTAACAGCACAAAACAATTATGTTTGGTCATTTCTCACAATTAAAGTACTCTCTTGTATTTCTCCAAATATTCAGTGCAGAAGGTGCACAATATTGCCATTTCTCCTTGGTTACACTTCAGCTATTTGTGTTCTTTTTTCCAGCATTTCTGGTAAATGCACTTCCTCAGTCACTTATCTTGATAAAACTTCCAATTTAACTATCATGTCATCACCTAATTTCTGCCATTTCAGTAGCAGCTGAACACCTGGCAACAATGTTTACACATTTATAATCATCACCGCACAAATATACTGAATATTTCTCAAGAATTGCTTATCAAATATATCTAATTTGCCTCTGATAACATTGATCGTGCTGATGAAATGCAGAAATTTATTTCCAAGATGTTGAAAAACTAGTAAATTATTATTATTTATCCCAATGTATGCCCAAACTACCCTTAAAATCATTAACTTATCATACTTCTACTGAAATTTGTACAAAGTGAAGCATGTGACCTATGAAGGGGGAATAGATTGCCTGGGTCACTCTAGCTAGTCTTTACATGGTTTTAACATGCACCTAATTCTAAAATACTATTTTGGATATCTATGTGCAGTTCAGAAACCAGTCAGAACCAGTCTAGTTTTTACCAGAAATGTTCCAGCAATCATTGCAACCGGTGCAATGATGCCTGACCGAGTAATAGGATTAAAGCCAGCATATGTACATGACAAGCTGTTAACTGATAACTTTATTCTTGTAATACTGAGAGTTTAGGCTAATTGTGGATGGATTTTTTTGAGGTATTATAGGTGATAAAGGAATCAAATATGGTCATGTTGACTTTTGAGTCTTTGATTAAAAATTGTTCATCCTTTAATGAATAATAATTCAACTATTCCCAGGCTCATGCTTATATTACTATAATGAAACACTGGTTCAACATATTAAGCGGCATCTGTGAACATCATCAAAAGTGTAAACATCAACTGTATAAATCAGGACACGCTTCAGATGCTAATGAACATGAACATTGTTGAACTACAGAGTAAGAAAAACAATGTTAGAGCAATTAAACAATGGTTGACATAAGGTCCAGGAGAAAAACATTGCTTTACACGAAATTTGCTGAGCTCCAAATAGATATACAAGTCACTTTATTATGATTTGTTTTTATATTTTCACATTTTAAGTGTGTAGCAATTGCAACAATGTATGATAAAAAATATGAAAAAGGGGCAGTTTTGGTCATTGTGGAAGCTGGAGTCATCGCTTGTGATTTCTTTAAAGACACCAAAATTGGGCCCGTGTCTAGACATTTTTTCCTTTAAGCACTGTAGGTTGTATTATACATTCCATTACATCAGAGGTTTTCAGTTTTCCATTGTCCAGGCATATTATATGCATTATTTCTTGCTCAGATTGCATCAATACTTCCATCATCAAGAATGGAAAGAATTTATTGAATTCAGACTTTTCCTAGCTATTTCTCTCAAGTCTTGATATATTCATAAAAAGATGTCTCTTGCCTAGAATCTGTTTTTATAATTAGCACCACAATCAACATCATTCTTCTCCTGTGTACAGCATTTCTGTATTAGAAAATGGTTTCCATAATGGGCTAGGATGAATGCTATGTTTTCATTTCAGTCTCATTTCGTTTCTAAAGAGCCTTTCCTAGTGGAGTGTCAGCAACCATAACTTCACGGAACTGTCACGAGACTTCATTTATTCAATCCTGAATTTGTCAGTTCCACCAACAAATACAATGTCAACCCTATGTGGGTGAAAATTTTTCAGTCATATTTTACATGTTTTGTTTCCACCAAGTCTGGCTTATGCCTCTTTGGAGAAATAGCCATCTCATGCTCTGAGGCAGTTATACGTTTCACCCCTCTGCTTAAAAGTTCTCTTCTCCAAATCATGCTTGGACAACAAAAAAAATGTGTTATTCCCATTGAACTTAAGTTTTAAAATTAGGGTAGGTAGGCATTTTCTTTTATATTTCTTTTAGACATATTATAATTATTAGTATACTACGTGCTTCAAGTGTTGGACAAAACTGACTCAATTTGATGCACTTACCAATTGCATGAATTGTTTTGTCTTCACAACCCCGTGGGAAAAAGTGCTAGGGTTGGCAACAACAAAAAAAAGCAGATGGTCACTTACTGGAAATGCACCTTTTGGGGGGGGGGGGTCTTTTGCCTCATTAACTGCTTTGAAATGCCATTTAGTGAACTTGTTTTATCTACATACAACAGCAAAATCACCATTGACTACTATTTAAGTAATCGTAACATACTTTGTCCTTTAAATATCAAAAGTAACAGCTCCTTAATCAGCGTAATAGTTTCATTTCAAACATAATATCGGACAAGTTAATCTGTTGTATAATCAATTAAAAACTAAAGAATCATTGCTGCCCTTTAGTCGGTCCATAAAGGAAACTGACACTAATGTTGGTAAAGTGACTTCATTAATTTAGTAGGAGTGAAGGGTAAGTTGTTCACAAGGATTTGGTTGGAGTAAGCACAATTCAACAAAGCCAGTTTAAATACTGACAATGAATCATACCAGTTGTTTTGTCTTTCCTCGCATTTTGATTTGCCAATAAAATGCTCGCTTAGTCCAATATGCAGTCAAGTGACAACAGAACACAAGCACATGCAACAGTTGTCAATGACCATCAAGGTGTGATACAAGATGTAAATAAATACATCAAGAAGGGTAGAATCAAGCAATCTGGTTCACAGATATTAATGATTATTATTGGCAAGATTTTAAATTTGTGCATGTAATTAACAATGCATTCAATTTTCTTTCAAAGCATTACTGGCATGTATATCCTTCACAACCGAAAGATGGAGAAAAAATCAATACTCAGAAAGACCATATTAATGATTTTACTGCTGTAACATTTTGTGTGTTTCATTAGTCTGATAAATCAACCCCACAAATCTGTGTCGATCCTGATGAACGATATGTGGGTCTGATGTCATCTGTTCATTAAAATGTGCAATTTTGCTGCATGCAAATCATTCTGGAACAATCCTGCATACATTATAGACACAGACCGGTTATTAGTGACAGCCTTATCTTGCGCAAAATTCAAAATGGCCACTGGACAGATGGCTGTGCTATTCCATGTCACCAAACGTAGAATTTGCTCCGGATATATATAATGTACATGCCACCAAAAGAACCCTTCAGCCAATGGTAGCTTCATAGCCATGAGAAATACCAGTAAGTGTATGAACTGTACACGATGTGTGCAGCCAAAATTGGCAGCAAATAACTGCAGCTCTTAATGAATAGGTGATATCAACCGCATAACCCAAAAATCAGGATCATCATGGGTGAGGGGCTGATTTGTCGTCCTAGCTTCTCATCAGAAAAAAATAGAAAAAGATGTATAAAACTCTTCATTAGTTGGATGTCCACCTATGTCTCTGTTGGGGCTAGCAATGTACAAATTCTCCAAAGATGACAATGAATATCTATTTTAAAACAATAATATCTGGCCCCATTGCAATGTTAAGTGTTTGATGGCTTTTAGTGCAGTGTATTTAAAAGTTAAAGCTGCCCTTACAATGAAGCATGCCTACAATAAGGAATACTGAATTTAATTTGAGGTTGACAAAAGTGACTGAATATATGCAAATACACACTTAGTCATGTAATCAATGATTTGTTAGTTTGGAAAGAAAAAAAAATTCAGAGAGATATTTGTCACAATAAATGCTGGTACAGTAGATTATGAGTGTACATTAAAGTACAGAGTGTATATTACCATGGTGCAGCTCATTTCAGGTTAGCCAGATTATGTTTATATCGGTTACCTCAGCACATGATAAAATTCTGACTGCAGTAAGTGTTCAAGGAAAACATGATAGTACAGTGCAGACCACAACATTAAGGTGGTAAGCTTGTTGATGCAAACAAGATTATCTCATTTTTATAGCACGATTAGCGCATTATTAACTAGTATTTTCATTTGTCACTCTAAAATGATGTCCTCCATATCTGGAGTAAGGGAGACACAGTCTCCCCCTTGTGATTCTATGTTCAACAAAGCATGCCTCTATTGTAAATTATGTCTTCTTGTCTCCCATCTTCCAGAATTACTGAGTAGTGCATGGAAAATTATTCAGGGGCTCCCCCGGACCAAAAAATCAGCCCACAATCTTAAATTACTGCACTTGTAAACAGACACCGATCCCAGTGTAAATTATTTCAAAATCATGAAGACAATTTAGAATTTTAGCAATTTACTTTCATATTTGATACCAATAAAAAAGAACTCTTGCAGTTATGCAACACCAATCCTGGGCTATCCGACAGTAATAGAATGTGTATGTGTGATTTGGATTTTTAACGGAAATTTATCAATTTTTCAGTCATATTGCTATATCTGCAGTATGGCAGTTTATAGTGATGTCTAGCACTGAGGCGTCATACCACAGACACAAAGCATCATGTCCCACCCACTTTCATTATCCTAACACAAAACTGACCAGTCCTAACTCCAACTTTTAATGCTGAGCACCTAGCAAGGCGGCTGCTAGTACAATTTTTACAAGTCTTTGGTATGACTCGGCCGCGGTTTGAATGCATCCAAGGTGGATGCTCTAACCACTAGGCCACTGGAACGGTGACAGTAACAGTAAATAATGAAAGCAATTTTATCCGTTTCCTAAATGCATCTATATTGTAAAAGC
The DNA here is from genome assembly GCA_016617855.1 of Megalonaias nervosa. Taxonomy (NCBI): domain Eukaryota; kingdom Metazoa; phylum Mollusca; class Bivalvia; order Unionida; family Unionidae; genus Megalonaias; species Megalonaias nervosa. The sequence continues at coordinate 24,960 of JAECUM010093684.1, read as the reverse complement.
AATGAAGAAAAGAAATTATTTTTGGATAACATTTATAAAGTTACAATGATACATGTTATTTCATACTGCAAATACAGTAGCAACCAGGGACAATGCTAGTGGCACTTGAGACTAATATTTAGATTTTTATCAAAATGGCAACCTCATTACCCATGGTACTTTCTCCGCTTTTGTATGTAAAAAGCTAACATTATTACATACAAAAGTATTCCAGGTATAAAGGTCAACTGCAGATAATTATCGTATATGACATTGGGCCTTTCATATAAAGCAGTACAATTAAATAAATGAATATACATGTTGACCTATGACTACTTTTTAAACACTTTGGAGATTATTTTACAAAAATAATGCTACAATATGTGAGAATATTTGTGAAAAACACCCAAATTACATCTTTTTATAGGTCACCCATGCTAGGAAAAACAGTAACTCTTCCCAGCACGTGGGTATGTAAAAAATGTAAACAACAGCAACAATATGGCATAAATTAAGTTCAAAAACACACAAAAACTTCCTTCCATGAAAAAGTGGACATTAATACCAAAGAAACAGATTAAACAAATGTGTTTTCATTCATTATAATAAATGTGTTACAAAATCTGGGTACAATTTTTGGAGTTTAACGTATTTTCAAGGTTAGACTTGGACTTTATATTTACAAATGATAGGTGATACCTAGAGGCACTGGTAAGCCAATTTAATTTAAAATATTCATGTTCAGTAAGGCAAAAAGGAGGTAAATTTAAATTATTTTGAAGAAAAGAAAACAAATTCATGGCATTTAATGTAAATATTAATCAATTCTGCATACTATGACCAAAGGAATCTTTAGTGTGGGGAAAAAGTAAAATATACACGTTTGAATGGGCAGTAAAAAACAATAGTAGCAACAATATCAGGTTTCTAACTAGTAATATGTTGGGTGTAAGAATTTGGAAATATATGAATTTCTGTGATAGATGGGGGCGAATCAATGATAAATCTGGGTAACTGTATCAGCATCATGACAAATCTAGGTAACCAGGTCATAAGTAATGCCCTTTCAGCACCACTTAGTTATGGTACAATCTGAAGGGAAGGGGCTGTTTTTCATTTAGTAATAGTCAGCCAATCATATTTCATATGCAAGGAAAGTGAATGTGGGATTATGATATAGTGTATGTACAGCAGGGGTCTCAAATTCAAACCACCCTGAGGGCCGCATGAGGGCATTTTGTATGGCCCAAGGACCGCACCATCTTAGTTTTCTCTCATGACACTTTCTGACGCCAATCATTTTGCGGGCCACATGATACCGCTTGGTGGGCCGCGTGTTTGAGACCCCTGATGTACAGTACATAGACGGATACAAGAGAATAGTAAAAGAGCGAGTGCACATAGGAGAACAAGAACAAGAACAAGAAAGGATGTGATTATGTGATTATGATTTTTAACTTAACTTTAACAATTTTTCAGTCATATCGCTACGATGTCTGCAGTGTGGCAGTTTATAGTGATGTCTAGCACTGGGGCATCATGCCGCAGACATGTGGCATGATGTTCCACCCAGTCACATTATCCTGACACCAGGCCGACCAGTCCTAACACTAACCTCTTAATGCTGAGCGCCAAGCGAGGCAGCTGTTAGTACCATTTTTGTAAGTCTTTGGTATGACTCAACCGGGGATCGAACCCACGACCTCCCGCATCCGAGGCGGACGTTCTAACCACTAGGCTACCGGAGCGGTTGAAAAGAAAGGAAAACAAGATACAAGTTTGAGATACGAAATGGGAACGTAATAGAGATACAGTACCTAGCAGACATAATGGAGTGATAAATAGTGTTTTGCTTGGAGAGGTGGAGGGAACTTTAGAGTGTGTATATTAGATATAAACAGTAAAATGACTTAGTGTTTTTAATAAGATACCACCGGTCTCCCCTCACCCCGAAGTCAGACAGTAATGGGTCAGAATACTGACATTATAAAGAACAAACAATCGATCTGTACCATATCACAGTAAATAATAAAATAATCATAAATATTTTATGAGAACTCAGTGTCAGTTCTTTCTCTCACAATTTAGTCCATATGACCGATATCCTTTGCAGAATTGTGGAAGTATTCAATCTAAGTTATTCTTCTGTTTATTTTTTGTTATAATTTTATAGATATGAAAACTGACAAAATTATCTTATAATTAAGTTCTAAAGTTGCAATCATAATTAAATTCTAAAGCTGCAGTTATTGTTTACTAAACTGTGATTTCACATCAGCATATATATGTACAAGAACACTGTAATGATTATGTACTATTAGTTTTAAGAGTAAGATACAATTTCAACTTGTGTAGGATTTGTCAGTATGGTATTTCATGCAAAAATTCGGGGGGGGGGCATAAAAAAAAAGGCAAAAAAAGGCTCAAGTACTTGAAACAATGAAAAAGTGAATTTATTATTAAAGTTGAATGTTAACAAAACATTTACATATTACCATATGTACGAAATATGCAAATTTTAGCTTGAAATAACCAGGCGGTCAAGATTTTGTACAATGTGACAACTGACCTATATTAAAATGGTGCATGGTGCATGTGTTTGAATGCATGCTGTTTTAGAATATATCATTAAAAGCAGTTCAATTTCAAATTTAACAAAATTAGACTGTAAGAGCAACATTTAATTTCAACATGTGTACGCCTCAAGAATATAATGTGTCATACTAACATGTTGGGAGAGGGGCACTTTCTAAAAAGGCATGGAAAGGCTTTCAGACGTACCTGGAACATAAGTATAGTCTATTTATTCTTATAGCTGAATGCTCACCCAAAATTTTGATATTGCCACATGTAAGAAATATGCAAATTTCAGCTTGAAATAACATGAGGTCAGGATTTTGCAATGTGACCAAGGCCTATATTAAAAATGGTGGATGTTGCAAGTGTTTGAATGCTTCCTGTGAATTTACCTAAAAAAACAGCATGAAGTTGATTTCAATTTTTAATTCAGCACACTTGAATTATGCAGAAATCGTGCAGAAATTTATGCAGAAATCATTCCATTTTTATTTATTCTACAATTCCGAAAAAAAATTATCCCATCCTTGACTAGAGTAGTTTAAGGACCATAACTCTTCACTTCCACTTGTATAATCCTGAACCAAGGAGTTTTAATACTTCAGGCTAATTTTGTCACTTCTTATGCAACCCATGATTCCTCCAACATTCCTCTCTTTCTCCCATTTACCCGACCTATCCCACCTCCCTCCCTAATAAATGCTGGGAAAGGGGGAGGGGGGGACTAATGATAACACCCTCCACCTACTTCCATTTAACTGTCGATTGGGAGTACGGGTGGGTAATATCATTAGTTTCCTCCTTTCAGTTTCGGTGCCTGTGCCATGAAGTATGTCACTGCCAAAAGTGGGTGTGTCACTCAACCGTGCCAGAAACCCACATGCCAATAGTATTTTTACCATTTTGACATGGTCATTAAAATTACTTAAACGCACGCTGTATGATACGTGGCCTCATCCTGCGTACATGTGCGACTGCCGGTGCAGGATGACCCTGAGTGTAACCCTGAGTGACATTGAATTTTATTCGTCCGGGACTGGTGCCTCTTGGGGAAAACTGAGAGCGCTGGAATTTAATGCTTCATGCAAAATGCATATTTCTTTCTGCTGCTGAATTATTATATAACAGATTAGAGAAGAATTTAAAAGAAACAAGTTTACTATAGCCTGTATGCAAACAAACGAAGCCTTTGCAAATAAACGAATTTTAAGCACATACCTCTACCAGCCATGTCGACTCAACAGCTCTTCTTCTTTCTCTAGAATGGTTCCATTCACACTGTGAAACCTAGAAATAACTAACGATTAGATGAAAGGATTTTACAATGAAAAACCAGTCTGTCGCACCTTCCCAGGAAAGGACATAAGAGGACTGGTAGCCAATCAATGATAAAAATATGTATGACGTAAACAATATGTCTGCGCCCGTTTCTTTTCAGGAAAAGAAAAACGTCTGATAAAGAAAATATATTTTAGAAGATTCTGTCACGACAGCCGTACCCCGGCACAGTAATTATACAAGCTTGATATTTATTCCAAATATAGTTAACAATATGGATAGCTATGTTTTGTCTGTAATATCGTTTGCTCGCTGTTGCTAACAACGCCGAAAGGCAATTTTCAACGACCGTACTTTTGAACGTAACTATCCCATAACAGTGCTATGGAAATAAGAACGAATATGATTTTTTTTCAGGCATGGAAAATAAGTTGAAGTAGAAACCATCATATCTGAACCTTATATAGACACCTCTGCATTCGAGTTTTTGTTGATGACTTTTACTCTAAAGTATACTACAGTAAATGGCACACGGGTCACGATGTTCAGACCCGACTATTTCAGTAATGGGTGGCTCTTTTGTTTTATTTTTTTTTACAATTTGATTACATGTACGCTTAAGTATAAATTATTCACTTTATTTGGATCCTCACACATCCATATTCCTTTTGGAAGGTAAATGTCAAATTATGTGGAAATTTTTGGATGAGGCCATCCTAAAGGTCCAGTACAAACTGGATTGAATGCTGGTACTATGATGTCACAATGAAAGCAGCATGTGCTGAAAACAAATTCATACTTCTGTGTTATTTGTTATAATAAACCCAACATCCTCTTTTCTTGACCAAGTTTAGTACCTGGCCCCCATTGCAAAAGTCCACAGTTAACAATAATTTTTGTATGGAAGGTTTTTTTTTGTTGTTTTTTTAAATACCATTTCAGGTGCAGAGCATCCAACAATCGGGATTGAATAGACTTCTATTAAAGAATTTTTTCCTTAAAGTTTGGAATAATTAATATTTAATTTAATTTCAGTAAATGCACCTACATGACCACATTGACAAACATTTTAGTACATGCCATACAGGTCATGTAGGCATTCAGTACTGACTGTTTTAGTAATGGGTGTCATATTTTAGAATTTGATTGCACATACCTTTAAATAGCAATTATTTGCTTTACTTCAATCTTCATATGTCTATTTTCCTTGCAAAGTCATTATATACTTGCCCCCAAGAAATACATGTGTAAATCAAGTACTTGAACACTTCTGGATGAGGTCAACTGGTAGGCATGATTCAGCACAAACTGGATTTAATGTCATTATCTGCAATGTCACAATGAAAGCATGTTGACAAAAATTCTGCTACTCTGTTATATGTTAGGATTAAACACTACATCTTTCTTGACTCAGTTTAATACCTGGCCACCAGTGTAAAATTCCATTCAAATCATTAATTTTGTCAGGATGGGTTTTTTTGAGATTTCATTTGCATAGCATTCAAGAGTCAGGATTGAATAGACTTTAGTTAAACTATATTAGTATTAAATGTTACAATTACAATATTTAATCTGAGTAAATGTTCCTACATGACCATGTCAGCATACAATTTAGAGAGTATATATTAATTGCCACATAGAACTAGTTATTTATTCCTGTTTCTGCAATAATTTTTAAAACTTGCAGAGTGAAACTGTTCAGTTAATGTAATCAGCCTAAAACAATAATGTTGTTGTTGTTGTTATGGGGCTTAACGCCATTTTTCAGCACACGATAGGCTATACATGGCGGCCAGTATTAATGGTGGAGGAAGAAACCGGGAAATCCATGGAAAGAACCACCGACCCACGAGAAGCTACTGGCAAGCTTTCTCACATATCCACATTCGCCGAATCTTAGACTCGAACCAACGCAGACAGAGGTGAGACGGCAGTGATCCGTAACGGACAGCGCTTTAGACCACTCGGCCACTCGGGACCCCAAACAATAATGCTCATGGTCAAGAATCAGTAATGATCATGAAGTAGTGGGTTCTTTGCAGTAATTATTTCCATGTAGTAACTAGTGTCACCATGTAATTGATATTACTGTCAATGATTAAAGAAATTACATGTAGTATTGTAGAGATAGCATGAGTCATGCAGCTAGTGTCATTTTTGGATCACTTAACCATAAGACCAAGTGTACTTACATTATTGTCCAATTTCTTATTTGCATACTCCATCAGCATTTACTATTTTAAACTTATTAAACACCATTTTACTTATTAAAACAAATTTTGGGAGAGAGAGAGAGCATATTAAATGTATTATACTGTGAGAAATTGAATTAAAAGAGTGAGAGTGAGTTGGTCTAAATTTGGTAAAGCAGAATGTATAAAAAGCCTAGTAGTCTAGGTCAGGCAGAAATGTATGAGCTCTTTCAAAATCCCGACCACAGAATGACAAAATCAAAAAGAATTTTAAAAAGTCTATAAAGATTTTCTTATTCTCTGAGACATTGTTAGTATGGAATGTACTACCTTGTACCTTAATTAGTTAATGCCTTTTCTTGTAGAGATGTATATGCACTTGTATTTTTTTAATATAAAAATACCTGAATGTGTGGTAATGCTTGTTTTCAATATACACATACATTTATTTTCAAATATTTGCATGTTATCCAGATTTTGCAGTGAATGACAGACTCTTTAGACCCCAGAAAAGAATTGTTTTATTTCTGGTGACTGTTTTATGTTGCAAAAATTTCATATAAAAATGTAGATGCTTACCATTTAATTGACATCATTAAACTTTTGGAAATTGTAATCTGTTCATGATTATTACTTTTACCTTCAGATGAAATGATAATAAAAACACTCACTTTCATTTGTATCCGACTTAACTGCACAGATTATTCCACTGTACAATGTGAAACATTTTCATTTCTGCAAAAATATACCCATAATGGGGATAGGAGATACATCTACATGTAGAATGGGGTAAGAGAAAAATCCATGTACATGAAAAATGAGGATATGAAGTACTGTACATGTAAAAAGGGGGACTGCATAAACATGCATGAACATGTATAATGGGAATAGGAATGCATGTATGTATAGAATGGTGATAAGAAATATGTGTATGTGTAGAAACTGGGGCATAGGAAATAAGTATGTGTATAATGTGGATAGGAAATGTATGTTGCTTGTCATTATTTTTCAGTTTTACAAGTTAAGCAATTTTCATTTTCTTAGTTATGAACTTTAATTTTAGACCTCTTATTTCAGTCATAGAAAATGAATGATCCAGAACAAGCTAAGCAAGAATGGCATGACTGGGTGGGAGAACTTTTTGAACCTCACTTTGGTGTAACAGTTGAGAACCTGTTAAACAAGGACACTCCTGTTAATGAGGAGTCAGCTATTCAGTCCAAAGTTCATTATGTAGCACCTTTTGATGCTGATGCCATAAGGAATGTGTACAGGAAGGTGCACATGATGACTGTTCTGGATGAGGAAATGAGGACACAGAGATGGAGACGGGCGAAAGGAGAGGATGATTCTCAGAAACAAACGGATGAGGACGCACAAAGATCAGGAGGTATTCAGAAGTCTTTCTATTCACTGGAGTCAGTTTTTTCATGTTTTATAGAACAAAAATGACATTTGTTATCAGTTTTAATTCATGTAGGTTGATCAAGGGGCATTCAGATTGTCATCGCAGTTGCATCATTATTTTTTGGTTTCACAACAATAGGTATCCTACATACAGTGCTGAATTAAGGCCTACCAGGGCCCTAAGCACTGAAAATATTATGGTACAAAGCCCCCATACCAAATATGAAACTCAAAATACAATATTTAAAGCTAAAAAGGTGGGAAAATACAGGTGTTGCCATCATTCCAAATCAAAAGACTCGTACATGCAGATCAAAATGGTCATATATAATGGATTCAATTTTATCAACAACAATTAATTTGAATATTTTCTGGTGCCCCTGTTGTGCTTAGTATGTTTAATGGGTAATCACGTAGACAATTGACAGACAATCGACCTCGGATGATTGATTACCAAGAATTAAAACTAAGCTGTATACTATTTAAAGTCACCCTCTAATAAACAATGTCAGAAAGATGAAAGCCACATGATTTTATACCGTTTTGCTGGAAATCAGATTATAAATATTAAAGCTCTCCATAGCAGTTTGACACTGGAAGCTTAGTCGTGGAAATCATAAAGCTAATTCTGTTTATAATTACTGAAACTATTGAGGGTCCAAGGGATGCACAACCTGAGAACACTAAGGATCCATGACCAGCATTTAATGGTCTGTGATGTGCTGGAAGTGCTTACAGAAAGTTTGAATATGTATAGAGTATCCTGAAATTTGTGTTTTAAAAAAAAGGATTGAGGTCTTTAGGGCTTACAGAAAGGATTGAGGTCTGTAGGGCTTACAGAAAGGATTGAGGTCTTTAGGGCTTTTAATAGGTTAGAGGATCCACAATTTGTCTTTTAAAAAACAATTTACCACTTTGCTCAAGATGTATGTTCAGTAGCATTGATGCTAGACATTTACATCTCAGCCCTTATTGTATTATTCGTGAGCTGTCCAAATCTAAAGTAAATCAACCACTGACAGTCCTTCCAGTGGTCCTAGTTTTTCCAGCTTGTGCTACTTTTTCAGACTTTTTTGTTAGACTCATTGTTTTTCCTGCTCATTCTCAAATGGCCCCATTATTCCTACTTTTTTTTTTCTCTTCAGTTTGATGTTGAAAATAGATTACACACTGCATAAATAACCATGGCAAATTAAATTCAGATAATTGTCTCTGTGATATGGATCTAATTTTTTAAGAAGATAAAAGCAACCTGAACTTAACAGACAGCTAATATGTGAGTAAGAACCTGCATTTGTTCAAGTTTACGAGGATAGGTCGCATAAAGGTTTTATATTTCAGTAATTTACATGAATTGCATACTGTATTTCTTTGTAGTATATCTCAGTTTTCCCAGATGTTTTTAAAAGGTAGGCATACTGCAGGGGTCAAGCTGGACTTGAATTTTAGGGAGAAGTGACTTCTCCTTTTGGACAGAACAGGGAGAAGTGAGAGCTCAACAGGGAGAAGTGGATGCGAAGCAAGAAACTCAATGTGTGTGTGTGTGTGTGTGTGTGTGTGCGTGTGCATGTGCGTGCGTGCGTGTGTGCGTTCTTTTATTCGAATTATGCCCTCTATTTCCCAGTATTCATATTTGCATTTAGCATTGGATTTAAGCAATACTTTATTTTCAAGTAGAAAATTTTCTGAGTTATTTTGGCCATATGACTTGAAAAGAAAATAATAGAAACAACATTGTAACAAATTTTAACTGAGTAACCAGATTACATTATTGTAAATGCAAGTTAGTAAAAATGCTTAATCAACTACCTTTAATCAATTTTTAAAAAATACTTTAATAAAGTTCACAATAATGGCACTTTGAAAGATTTCTAAAATCATTTGAAACAACCCTTGTACCATGTACATGAGGGCAAATGCACACGTGTGTTCAGATCATACTGTTCGCCCTAATTTCTTTGTTGCGAATAATACATTACCGTAACTATTCATACATAACACTAAAATGAATAAAATTACAGACATTGCTCCTTTATGTCGGTATATGAACTACACCCTTCTTTCCAACCGAATCAACACAGACATGTGAGTACATCTATTTTTAGAAGCAGCGATTTTCGTAATGTTACCGCTCACTTTATATAGCTTCATTTCAACAGTCCATTGATAGGATTGCAAATTTTTGGCTTTTTTATTTGTCTATATACTTGTAGTAATTTTAGGCATTGGCTAGATAGAAAAAGCTGCACTTCTTTTTTCCGTATATACACAAATACAAGTCAAGTCAGAAAACAACTTTGACCATACGGCACTTCTCGCGAATTCCACAACATAGCATTGTCCCATATGTTTCTGACCTACATAATTTTAAAGTTAAATCTCAAATAACTTAATACCTAGGCTTTGCTTTCTATGAAATTGTATTTTTTCTGAATATATTTGCACGATGATTTACAAAAACAGACAATCGAATAAACTTTAAACTGGTACTTCCACACACAGCGATGTATTTCCCCGTTACTGGTTCACTTACAGTTTCAAACTAATTTTATGACAAAATAGTCTACAAAAGGCAGTTAAAATATCCAGAGCACCAATTCTGTTCTTAAAACACAAAATTGTTATTTGCATACTATTGTTAAAGTTTCGAAACACAAGTTTGTTTGTTTATATCATTAAGGATAACATGCGGAAATCGTGCAGTGATAGTTGCTAACCGACTCCGGAAAGGGTTAATGGTCAGTCAGCTATCAAAACACATGCCTGTGAATGTGCAAGAATTTGTTTGTCAACATAATTGACAACAAAACTAGGCCTAGCTACTGATGGCTTGATGTATACATTTCGCTACAACACAACACTGGAACTAACCTGGCGAAGGCGAGGGGGCATCTCAAAAAGATATGGTCGGTCAATGTATCTTGAAAAAATCACTGGGCGAAGTCATTTTCGCTTTCCTAACAGAAGAAGGTGAAGTTTAGATATTTTAGGCGACTTTGTCACCCACTTCACCTGGTAGCGTGACCCCTGCATACTGTATCCCTACTTTTAAAAAACAGTAGGCTTACTTTATCACTGGCGCCCCGAGTGGCCAAGTGGTCTAAAGTGCTCAATGTTCCGGATCACTGCCATCTCACCACGGTCTGCGTGGGTTCAAGTCTCAGGCTCGGCTAACATTGGTACGTGAGAAAGCTTGCCAGTAGCTTCTCATGGGCTGGTGGTTCTTCCCTGGGTTTTCCAGGGTTCTCCCTCCACCAGTTATACTGGCCGCCATGTATAGCCTATCTTGTGCTGAAAAATGGCATTAAACCTTACAACAACAACAAGAACAACAACTTTATCCCTGCTTTAAAAAAAAAGATGAAGACATACATTATCCCTACCTTTTAAAATAAATAGACATATTTTATCCCTTCCTTTTAAAAATTATAGCCATACTTTATCCCCACTTTTTCACACAGAGAAAAACTGAATATGCATTTACTTTAAAATGGTAAATATTTGTGCAGATACCATTTCAAAGTTTAGGAGAAATGGACAGTTTCATGGGCAAGTTATTTGGTTTTGGTCATGTTGTTTACCATACTGTTTGTGTCAGATCTAACCTTGTGGATATTTATTACCCATGAAAATGACCAAATTGAATCCTCCAGAAACATATGATTTTACAGTATTTTACAGATTTTGCTTATTTTAACCATTTTCCATATATACAAAAATATCAGTTTTATACTTTCCCTGGTCATAGTAGGTAATAGGTCTAACACCATTGAGTCATACAGTGTTTCTCGAAGGATTGTCTTGTAAACAGGCACACAAGAATTGTCTCTTACAATGCTCTTTTCTCATTGTAGTTGTGCTTGGGTGTATTGTATGCCAGCCATCTGGGCTGAGGGGACATCTTTTTGGGGTCATAGAGAAACCTGGCAGAATTCTTCCATCAGCTGTCAGTCAGTTGCATAAAGTCCAAAAACTATTTGCCAATCTTATCCTGGGCGCTGTGTTATGTGGTTGTGTGATACTGACTGTGGTATTAAGTCTGTTATAACATGAAGACACCTGCTGCCTTAATTTTAATGGCCTAAATAGGTAGCACAATATAAAATGTATAAATTCAAAGTTAAATAACTTCATTTATCATCAAAGTTGTAATAAACTTTAAGTATCGACCAAACATACATCCTGTAAGTGATACAGTTTTCAAAATGAAAGCCTGGGTTTATGTAAATTCCTTAAGTAATGAGTAGACTTAGTTAGCTTGGTTCTGACAATTCCTCTGTGAAATGCAACCTCTTGTCCTTTTATGACCTCTCCTCAGCTGTCCTAAACTCCTGTCTGCCCCTCATGAGATCACAATATTATTCATCAAAACAATACTATTTTCAATTAATGTCCTTTATACAGTATTAACATTTAATTAAAGATAGATGTACATTTTGAATGTACTTTCTTAGTCTTCTATTTGCCACCTAAAGACAAAATGGTTAGAACATGCTTCCTCATCTGGAAAATGTAATGATGGTACTTTCGTAATTATTTTTCAGAGCAGTCAAGATAAACAATTCCAGAGAAATCGTGCTTTCGTTTATTTTTTACTACTTTTTATTTCTAGGTTCACCGCTTCAAAAGAGCAAAAAGGATATTGATCTAAATGATTCCTGTATCTGGAACTCAGAAGAGATTGCTGTCCTTAGGCAGGTCTTCAGAGCTGTCAAGAAACAAAATGTGGAACTCTCAGTTCATGTGCGAGAGTTAGATACAAGAAACAAAGAGTTGGAAGAAAAGGTCTCCAGCCAGGAAAAGGTCATACAAAAACAGAAAGGAGAATTATTGGATGTAAAGAAGGCTAATGCAAGATTGAAAATTCATTGTGATTCTTTGCAGTCTGAATTAGATTTAGCTCTTGCTAAGTGTGGTGCTTTTGAAGAAGTGTTAAAAGACCTTAAACTTGAGAAAGCTGAGATGATGCAAGAAGTATATGATAACCATGTTGCTATGGACAAGCAGAGGTTAGAAAGGGAGGTAATTCAGATGAAACTAGACAATTTGAAACAGATGGCACTTGCTGAGAAATTGACAGCAGTTGAAAGTGTGAAAACAAAATGCCAACAGAAGATATTTGATTTACAGCAAGAAGTAAAGAAACTGACAGAGGAGTTAAATAAAGAAAGATATGACCACAAAAACACTCAGCGTGGATTAAAACACCTCAGACAACACTTTGCCAGTCTATCAGTTCAGGACATATTACCTCCAAATGCAGTTACTAAGGACCAAATAGGACATGTGGCATATGAAAAATAGAATGGATGAATGTGACCACTACAAGTTGTGAAAGTAACGTTGTTTCTAATTTTATTGCAAGGGCATTTACATGTACTTCAGTTCTTGGCATTCTGGTCAGTCCTGACTAAATTCTTGTACGTGAACTGAGAGTCTGGAATATCACTGAGTTCAATTTTAGTTAAAATTCAGTATTTATATTGACAGTAGGCTGTGTAATTCTACAACAAGTAGAAAGGTACAGGACAACTACAAAGTTACAGTTTGAAGACTGTAAGTCCTGTTTAGAATGAAGCTGGTTATAAAACACCCAAGAAATCAAACTTTAAAAAATATGTATAACAATTCAAAATTGAGCTGGTCTTGAATGAAAGCCTTCTTCAAGAATATGCCATAGAATTTCTGTTGGGTTTTCCATGGAAGTATTAGCCTGCCTTGAAATTTTTTTTAATAAAACCTTAAAAGTTTCTTTTTGGAGAGAGAATGAAAAGGTGACTAAGTGAAAGAGATAGTCTGTGATGTGCTTATATTTAGAAGAGAAATCTTCAATAATATGCTAGAGATTTAGATGAAATGAGGATTACGTGTTTTTTGATTAGTTGCATGCTAAAGTCATGTAACAGTCACATTTATATATGCATGGTCCTAAATTAAAAAATAAAAATGTCACATATTCTTCCTAATTTCTTTGCCTCATTTAATATCACAATAATGATATCATGCAGCGGACAAATGTATGTCATTATAGCATATATACTTGATTCTAAGTAGACATTTATTTTGCTGAAACTTAAATTCATGCAGAGTAGGGATTGATATATAACACAGGGTCAAGCTAGCCTTGAATTTGAGTGTCTTCTATTAGTCAGAATAGAGAGAAGTGAGAGCTGAATAGGGACAAATGGCAGCAAAGCAAGAAATGTAATATATATACATATATGTGTGTGTGTGTGTGTGTGTGTGTGTGTGTGTGTGTGTGCTTTTAATATTTGCCTGCACACTCATATTAATATACTGCATTAGTTTGAAATTATTTGCTTCCCTGCTTCATACTCAGTTAATCAAAATTGGTTAATGGATGCTTTTTACAATTTGTACCTGGTAGTAGAAGCCCTCTGCCTGAGGGTATTCAATGAGTTGTTCCAGGTAATCAAAGACCTTTTCCATCCAGTATTTATTTAGAGCCATTCCAGATGAAGTTCTGATGGCCCCATAATGTGAGTGCTTTTGCAACTGTGAGAGCTGCAACTGCTAACAACGCTGAAGTGGCTGCGAGGAATGGAAATAATCCAACTGCTGACAACACTGGCATGGCTGCAAGGAATGGAAATAATCCTCCTGACTTGGATAATTTTAATGTCACCAAGGTGTTTTTTTTTTGTTTAACCACATTAAGCTGATCAAGTTGTCTGGGTCAACCACATGGAAATAATTCCATTTAAATTTACTGGAGAAAGCCTTTAAGTTTGTACTGGGAAGTCTGCAGACCTGTGTCAATGTTTTGATGCCAATCCATGTACGACCTTAGTTTGTGATATGCACATGTGATTTAATTGTCTGCGAAGTCAAGCAAAATTTCTTTGGTCGGTTACTGGTGACCATTTAACCACAGAGAAACTTAATGCACTCCCAGCTTGTCAAATATCATCATACTGTGGGTTTCGTCATTATCTCAAATCACAGCTTGTAATGCCACAAACACATATTTTGGTGTGGTAAGACCAGATTGGGTACTTATTTGCCATGTAAACTACCTCTGAATATTGGTTACCAAGTGCAATATGTTGTGTGTACAAGAAATGACAGCACTGATGCAGTTCCAGACTTCATAAATGACAACAAACCAGCAGCACCTTGAGTATTTGGCATTGCCCATACAGAATAATGTGGCTGTGTGTTTGGCACCAAATATAAACTTGTTGACATCTCTGCAGAACCCAAATATATGACTGGGGGGAATCACACATGAAAACCTAAATGAGTCTTCATGAAGTTGTTGTCAGTGCTGTAGAAATCCAGGGTTGAAATTCAGGTTGGAGCCAAGGACAAAGTTTTTTTAATCTACGGCAATGGTGCCTGCATGAACTTGAGGTCACAAAATTGTATACAACTGAGGATCTGCATGATTGGATTTATCCTTGATGTACATCATAGTTAGGCCAGCAGATTTTGCATAATCATCACTGTATATATTTGAGAGTCATTGTGGCAATGTCAAATTGTTGAGAATTGCTTTGATTTCCTTTCCATCAGTGGCATAATGTGCACTGTTGAACAATGCCATGATACTGATGCTAACAAATCCAACATTGGCATCATCAAATAATCATTATTGTCCTTCCTTGTAAATTTTCCTTAATTTCCAAGAAAGCTAGACATGGAAGAAAAAACCTAGACATGTCCTGCACTTGTAATTCTATTTGTGATTGATCAGGGACCCTTGCCAGGTATGAACAATAGTAAAAACCTCCTTTGCTTCAATCTGCCTACACAGGCACATCAATGTCAAATGTTTGAATAGATGTATCTTTGAATGTTGTCGTTGTTTTTACTTATACATTATTGGTTTCATATTTTACCTTTCGCTGAATCAGCTATATGTTGTTGAGTAGCTTCATTGATGATTTTAATGATTGGGGCTGGTATTATTGCTGTCAGATGAAGTGTAACTGGAACCACCTTTGTTAGTACTTGAGTTACTAATCATCATAATTAATCTTGAATTGATTGGATCGCTTGCCATCCTAGATTTTTCAACCAATCAGCAACAACATTTTTTATTCCTATGAACAACACGCATTTCAGATTGTTTGGGAATTGGTGAAAACAAGGACTTGAGCACTTTTGGTGTGTCTGTAAACAATCCCTGAAGAACATTGCCAAGGCTAGTTCCATAATATGTCATGTAAACGGGTTTTCTCGCGTTAACAACCTGCACTGGTATTACACATCCATTAAATATTGGGTCGATATCTAATTATGGCTGTATTGCCAATATCTCCCTGTGCAGTCCCAGCATGTGCCCGTCCTAATCCACAAGAGTTAAACGAATATTTGCCAACCTACCATTATGATATGTATGATACACAGTTGCTGGGGGAGCAATCAAGAGCAAAGAACTCTGGAAAATTAAGGTAGAACCCAAACAGTATATAACTCAAGAAGGTTATGTCTCCCGAAGCTACAGTCGTGGAAGCTCTGCTTTAGTAACTGCCACTGATAACGTCACAGGTCAGGTTGGCCTGAATCAGTCATTCAGTCCTGACTATTTCTGGTGAGATACGGTATCGAGATCCTTTGGGCCTTGCGAAGATTCCTTTTTTATCCTCATGAACTTAATTAATATCTTAATACTAACCAAGAACAACTCTCAGCAACGACTGTGCAATGTCAACCGTGTACTATGGAGATTTAATCAATAACACAGACCTGAGTCTTCGACTTCGACCTCGTTTATTTAGATTTTATTGCCTTTGGCAGTCACCAACTAAATCCTTTGTCATATCTTTTCATCATCTGATCTGACGAAAAGACCCCTGAACAACGCGATCGAATTTAGACGAACTAAAATACACATGCAGTGTTGCTAGTGCAATCTCGAGTGTGCGATCCTCTACGGCAATTGCTGTCTCATTGGTTTCGTTTATGAGATTGTGGATTATAGAGGTAACTCTCAGGGTTGTGTTTGCAATTACATGCTGCATCGCAGCATTGATTTCGTGAAAAACCACCTCCGAATATATCATTGGTGTCGTGTACTTTGATATCTTCAACAAGTTCAAGTATCAGTGTGCAAACAGTTCTCGAGCCCTTGATCTTATTCGTGAGTAACCGCTGACAAATTGATGTGGCTTCATGAATGACTTTTTGGTACACTGCTTTCCGCGCCAACCGATACGAGTGTATCAGGGTCCAGGTTCAGATTCGAGTTCAAATGCATCTACGACTTCGGGTTCGGGTTCAGGTGGACGTGCTTGCTGCCTAGGACCTAATTTCTCACGTTTTCCCTCTTATTTGTCCCGTAAGCCTTGCAAACATTACCTTGCTTTTGTCTAAACCTCCAGCTTATAAATGTACAGTAATATGTATTTGGGACAGCTATACTAGCCTCGTAATTGGTCGTGGTTGTGAACTCTGTGAACGCGAACACCATTGTCGCACTCCGTTAGATTTGTTATTTCCCTCTCACAAATGCAACATATTTTTGTTGAAATACGATGCCGTTTATATTCCTCTCTGAGCGCCATAGGTTCTGCATTTTTCAATCATAATGCTCCATACTGTAAATTAATAATCTTAATAAACCCATCTCAAAATGCTATAATACAATCTGTACCTCTGAAAACTACCGGTTTACATCTCTTGTATATTGATTTAAAGTGCAAACAAAACCCTAGAAGAGTGGGTTCAGCTGTTTTAGTTGTCCATTATATATTAGATTGTATATTGCTTGCTGCGTGATTGTTGAGTAAATCTCGCAGTCTCTGGTGTACACAGGTTATGAATATTTTGGTAAAAACTTCTTTTGCTTCTTTGAATCTGTCAATAAATATTATGCCGATCTATAGACAAGATTACGTTATATGAGATAAAAAGCAACTGCACGTACAGCACGCCTGACACCTGCAGATATACGCGTGTGTCGTAACATTCGTAATAACAGTGACGTATAAATGTCGGAGACCAGGAACAATTCCAATGCTGAGCAATCAGCATGCAGTAAAATCTGGGCGCACTTTGCACACTTTCTTACTGATATCAAGACCAACTTAGATAAAGTTTACGGATGTAATTCTCTGTCATGTTCTACAATTCGGAGATGGTGTTAATCGCTTTTTAGATGGCTTTGAATCCATGGAAGATGACCCACGTTTTGGAAGAACATTGGCTGCGATTGGTGAGCGAGAATCACCTGCTGTGAAGAGGGACATTGATGATGTTCGATGCATAGTCCAAGATGTTTCTGTTATCATTAAGAATGTGTAATTCTAGCCCCAATCCAAATTTAACATTACGTTTGGGACAATGTGGCGTTGTTAGCTGTTTATTGCCCTTTCGGAATTTATGATTATTATCGGGACACTCATAAACATGGAAGGATCACTTGTACACAGTCGTCGAAACATATAAATACTTTTTCTTACAATTTGCGGTGTAACTATCTTATATAGGGATCTTTATATATTTGAAGAGTGTACTATAATTGATTTGAACAATAAGGGCTGTAATCACAAAACGATCGCACAACTCCACGGGAAGCCAGAAGGAAGCCGCGATGACCAAGTGCAGTGACGCCAGACACAAGAATTGAAGTCTCCCCACAATTTCATTATAGCGATGATAACGAAGTGGTGACTGATCTCTATGCAACGCCATCACTACAACCACCACACCACCACTAACATAGCCACCACCACTGACATTACCATTTTACGATCCGAAATACTTAATGCCATCCAAGGACAGAATACACTGTTGATAATTAGTTTCATATTCAATTCACCAAGATGACTTCCGAAACTTAACAACTATATATGTGTTGATAATAGACTCAAGAGTTGCATAGAGATGATATAAATATCTCATGCGTTTAGCATAAAGTAAATAGTCTTGGGATAAAGAGGTAACTGCAGTATAGCATTATCTAATGCACAGTCGACAATGAACTTACCTAACTGTACTGCAGGCATTTATTGTCGTAGCATTATGTTGCGCACGGTTTACAATGAACTTATGTGATTATGCGTGACATCGACAGTATTTCATCCTATTTGTCGACGCATATTAAAATTTCCATTTAAGGCGATACTGATACCAATGTTAAAGTTCCACAGACGTAGTTTCCAATTGTTTGTTATTTGGTTGTTGGCTTGTTTGTGTGTTTGTGTGTCTTTTAATGTTTTCTTCTTTTCTTGTTTCAACTACAGTCATGTTTCTTCAGTAATGAGGTGCAAACCTTTTGTATCATATCAATAGCAGGATACCAAATAAAGAATCAATCGTCTTTATATATTTTGGGAAAAAATTCATTTGGAAAGAGTCTTGTAAATGCATTAGATGTGTTTTCGGTGTCAATCATATGTCACAAAGCCATCTAAAACAGAGCGCAGTTATCGTCGCCAATTGCAGAACAGCAAACAATTAAGAGCGGAAATTTGATAATTAGACGATTGATAATTATAAGTTACTGCATTTATATGGGAAAATATGAACGAGCATTTTTCTGAATAATACTGCAAGACCTATCGGGAGTCAAGTGTTAGTCCGAAAAAAAAAACGAGTTCATATTTTTTCCATTACCTTTTTTATTATATACTCATTTCGTGTTCCTACATAAGACTTAATAAGATAAAGGAATACACTAAAAGAAACAAAGTAATTGAATTTATGCTTTATTTCAAAATAAATACACAATCGTACATTCATCAAATACACAGTAACAGTATTAATGCGCACATAGCACCGCCTAGCGAACTTTGATCTACGGTGAACGGTCGACATTAGTTTAAACAATATACTCGTTGTGGACTACTTAAACTTGAAATTTATAGTCATATTTGAATGAATGCGCATTAGAAAACGTTTGCAGTTGGTCTGGAATGAATGGATTTTGTTTTCTGTTTATCCGACTCAATTCTGCTTTTCTGCATATGATGGACTGGATTTATTGGGTCAATTCAGTGCAGTAAGAAGAATGTGATTTCAGTTGGAAATGTAGTCGAAATTACGGTACAATTTCGGTGTGTATCAGGTTTTCCATGGCATGCTTCATGTCATTCGGATTTGCAGAACTAACTAATAAAGTACATTTTGAAGAAATTCAAGATGCTTAAATATAAGTGTATTTATTACTATTCTTATTGCCAGCTAAAGAAGACATAAATATATGCCCTGTCAGTTGCATGTTCGCTGTTGGAGGAACCCCATCAATGACCTGTATCATACAGTATATGTCTTCTATCACTAGCCTAACATTGTATCAAAATAGTTAAACGGGGAAGATTGCCAAGCAGCTGTTGTGTGACAGTCCATATAGCCAGCAGAAATAATAATTTTGGCTTATTGGTCCTGAGGCTCTTACCTTCCTTCCAAAATCTTCAGTCGCATTTTTTCTCGAGTTTAGTGTTTTGACTGACTAGTAAAATGGTAGACCTCTGATAGATATGCAACAGCCCTTTGCCTCCATATGCTTTTGTATGCGATAGCCCTTAGCCTCAGTATGCTTTTGTATGCGATAGCCCTTTGCCTCCATATGCTTTTGTATGCGATAGCCCTTTGCCTCCATATGCTTTTGTATGCTATAGCCCTTTGCCTCCATATGCTTTTGTATGCGATAGCCCTTAGCCTCCGTATGCTTTTGTATGCGATAGCCCTTATGCTTTTCAGTGCTATTGTTGTAGACCATAGAGAGCACTGGACATAATCTGAACTATTCTATTTGCGAAAAGTTACGAATATTTCTCCTCTATAACTGTTTTAAATCGTCAGAATAGTATTTTCAATTATTGCGTCTCTCACGTTTGTTGTTGCTATTTCGAATATCACGGCCATTCGTTTGCTTGTTTGAAAGTTCATTTGTGATTCAATTAACTCGTCCACATCGTGACCTTTATAATCTCTACTTTCAAATGGACTGAAACAGCTTGATTAGTTCATCTACAAACAAATCTAATAAACCAAAAGCTAAAGCCTGTACTAAATGAGCGTACATTGTTTATTTACAAAGTAGTTCCTAATGCACTATAGTATTTTTAGACACAAATGTCGTGTAGTATGAAAAAATATGGAAAACTACTGTAAGATTCTGACAATACAAAGTTAACGGAGAAAAAATGTGCCTAAAATAATCGATTATCTCATTTATATTACACGAAACCATCTGACTTGGAGTGTCCTATTTAACAGCTACAACCGTGACCCAGAAATTAGGAGCGAGAGTCTTAGAATGTCCGTAAATACTGAGTTAATGTTGAAATGAATAATATGGGGGAAGAAAGTGATTTCCAGGACTGGGACACCGGACCGCGAGTCCGACACTGCCTTATATTCATCTACAGCTGCTGACGTCTGCCTTCGGAAATTTTTCTGCATTGCTCTCTCTCTCTCTCTCTCTCTCTCTCTCTCTCTCTCTCTCTCTCTCTCTCTCTCTCTCTCTCTCTCTCTCTCTCTCTCTCATCAGTCCATGGTTTTGTCATGATTTGAGAATAGAAATTAACTTTTAAGATGTAATTCGGTGTCATTCAGCGCATTTTTCAACAACCGCCCACAATCTACAACCTTCCTTTCCTCGTTGTTAACTAACCCTACATTGTTTCTTATATATTAACATGTAGCTAAGAACATCTTTGCCAATAATGGGACTTTAATATCGATGCGTCTACTTTAGACAGACATGCTTGGAAAGAGAACCAGGTTTAACGAAATTCATTTTCGTGAAGAGAACCACGAAAATAGCGGCTGTATATGAAACTTTCTCACCCAATAAACGGTATTGTTTATACAGCAACATAATTCGGAGAGTTGATACAGTGCGATTTCATTTTACGTTTAGCAGATTAAGTAATTGCTACTTGATGATATTCTATTTGTTGTGCTTTAAAGACGGCGAACACATACATACTGCAACATCAATCAATGGCACATCTCCTTCCCATGACGCAAATAGACATCAGTCTATAAAAGTGTCACATTCGACAACGGTTGAACAATGGTCATTCGCAGGGTTCCTCTTGTGGCGTCAAACACATCCGAGTCACGGATACTGCTGAAGCCGACGACGGTCTAGAGGCAATATTTTGACATGAACAGTTAAACTTAAATATTCTGCTAACCGTCGGTCGCATCGAGACGAACTTTTTAGATATGGAGATCCCAGGTATACCTTGAAATTTTCATAATCCGCACTGTGGGCTATAACAGCAGAGTGATGTTTACTTCCATAAAAGGACACAACATCACAGTAATGTTAACTCCCTTGGGTGGCAATAGCGCCACTGTAATGTTAAATTCTTATAGCATTCTCAAGCTCGACATGGCCGTGATCGGCCCGCTTAATATGCAAGAACAACGCGCTGAATGGAATATTCCCTTCTCATTGGCCAACTGAAAATAAGTTATAAACAAATGCAGGACGTCATTTTCTTTTAACCAATGAGAAGACAGTATTCCATTCAGCGGAATTTCATTTGCATATTAAGCGGGCGCGATCATGGCCATGGTGATCAGTAGCGTGGGAAAATGGTCTTGCATTCCGTAAAGGTATGATAATAAGCCAAACTTCGGATACGCATACAAGTCGAATGCCTGAGCTAAACATCGATACTAAGTTTGTTACGCTACGCGAAATGTAGCTTGAAATATCAGTGTTTATTCTTAAGTAGGTCGCGCGAGAAATGAAAGAAGTGTCCTCCCTTGTAGTTATTATATAGTACATGTATGACAGATAAATTGTAAGCATCGATACGAGCCCCTGTGCTTCTCGCCAAACAAGGTCTTATGGCCTAACTAAAATACCTTCATTTTGTATTTCCAGTTTATCTTCGCGACTACTCTGACTGATCGTTTCGCTGCTACCTGGCCTAACTTGGCAAGCCAATAACCACAGGCTGATAACTAGTATCATTTCTGTCTATAGATTTGGTTATGTAGTAAGGTTCCTAGCCATCAGGAATCGCACTGCAACCTTCTGTGTTCGAAAGTATTTACATGCCACAATTATACTCTAGCTGAGAATTATTGAATCCCTTCATGCCACACAAATTTCAAACTATACCTTGTTCTATTAGCGCAAGCTTTTGTAATCTGGAAAAATGTAAACGTCAAAGGCAAGTACAATGTTAAAGCCATGCTATTTTTTTTAGAGACGGAACAAACTAATGTACACTGTAAGGTGCATCTTTTGTTTACAGTCCAGTCTCTCAAAATGTGTTTTTAACCTATGAGAAGAACTTCACCGTGAAGATCTCTCGTTGTCTCCACAAACATGCACGCATTTTTTTTTTTAAAAAAAACGTTTTCACTACAGAAGACAACAGCATGAACACTTTTTAAATATTTTTCATCTCACGGACTTAATTCTTGTAAATAGCTGATTTTGTATCAATATTTTGAGAGAGAGAGAGAGAGAGACAGAGACAGACAGACAGACAGACAGAGCATTCATCAATATTGTGCTATACATCATCATTTCAGGCATTTGATACAGAATAATTTAAGATGCCAGTAATTTAATTCTAATTGGAAATAGTTTTTCCAACAAATTTCAATAGTTTAATTTAGAAAAGAATCAAAATATTTAGGATATGCATTGCATAAATATTTAATTTTCTGTAAATAAATAAGATAGATATTCTTATTGCCACAGCATCCGAAGATGATAAAATTATTATTATTATTATTATTATTATTATTATTATTATTATTATTGTTGCTGTTGTTGTTGATGATGATGAACTGTTACTGATCCAGCACAATTTGATTTATTCAACATTACTTCTTTACACATTAGATGTACTGCAGATGCATTATATAGGGAATCGTAATTAATTAAATTTGTTTGACTTTATATTCCTTATTCATTAGGTTTTCCTTTCTTTCTTTCTCCTTCATCACATTCCATAAAGGATTCCGTTTAATAGAGCTATTCAAGCTAATATAGTAGAAACCAGGCAGTGCATCACAACTATTGGGATCAACAAAAAAAAAAAAAAAAAAAAAATTTTTTTATCTGTTTAGACTTATTATGAACACAGTTCATTTTGATAGAAGTATAAATGCGATGGCTAAGAATCTTACGTAATTATCTGATCTTTTATTTGATCTAAACATTACCTACATATTTACTGAATGGATGTTGTTTCTATTCAAAATTGTATCCAATATGTTTTTCATTTGTAAAGTATCAAATGAAGCATTGTGTGAATGATCGCATGCTGAACAGTGATGTTGTCCAGTGTGTGTGTGTGTGTGTGTGTGTGTGTGTGTGTGTGTGTGTAAAATCCGAACTTCAATAAATTTTGAACTTTGAGTACCTTAATCGACTACGAAACTTAACTGTGACATCATCAGCTATATATTGGCTGTTCTTTGCTCATTTTTCTTTCCCTTTCACTAGTTGTATATAGCTCACAACCATTCCTTCTACAAATTAAGGGAAATAGAAATTAATATTTTGGCATTTTTTAAATTAAAATGTGATTATCATATTGATGGAAAAAAATGTTTTACCCAGAGTTTCTTTAGTTTAGCATTTCTAACAGATGTAAAATTAGTATTGGCTATTAAAATAAAAGTCAATACAATTAATGTGTGTATTAGGAGTCAATACAGTTAATGTGTGTATCAGAAGTCAATACAGTTATTCTGTTTATTGGACGTCAATACAATTAATGTGTGCATTAAAAGTCAATACAGTTAATATGTGTATTGGAAGATATATACTTATATTCAGATATATGTAAATTTGTAACCTGTGTTTCTCGTGTTATGAAAAAGCTCTTTTTAATGGAAGGTACACTTCGTCAACCAACCAAATATTTCTCTAGATATTGATTTCGTTCGAATCGTTGATAGTCATTACGTTTTTTTAAAAAAAAAAACAACAATTTTTAGAAAAGGCAATGACTTTCATCCTCTCGCACTTTGGAACAAAGGTAGGGATTATGTCCTCCTGCCCGTCTTTATGAATGTCCATGCACCCATTTGTCCATCAGTAATTTAGTGTACCTTCTTCTACTCCGCTGGAGATATAGACTTTGAACATTGAAATACGATGATTGGGGTTGATTTGCATATGTGTACAATGATTTTAGAATTTTAATATCAACTCTAGAAGTGGGGCCATGGGTGGGGATAGTTGTTAAACATCTCATTATTTGAAGTATTTTAGGTGGGGATTTGAAAAATTAGTTTATACAATCGTCAAGGCCATGGCTGACACATGAGGTTTCTACATCCTCGTGTCTTGCTCAGGGAGATGCTGCCTCTTAATTATAACTTGGAAACCATACAAAGGTTTTGAAGGATGCGATGAGACAAAATCAGACATGGATCCAATACAGAGCATGGGTCTCTCCAATTAAGTCGGTGATTACATCATAGGCACCAGGAGAAGAAAGTAGACATGTCTATGACAGTCTTAAGAGAAGAATCATGTTCCGAAGTCATAGATATAAACTGTTGACATCATCTGTCTATAACCACACACACACACACACACACACACCCCCACCTATATATATATATA